>JAAAKG020083759.1:0-16679 GCA_010014905.2 Druon quercuslanigerum | reverse complement strand
ATTTTCAGGAGCTCAGGGGCCTCCCCACTCCAGCAAAATAATTCTATATCTCCTTTTTGCATCCGGCGCCTCAATTGATCTAGACACAAACTTCGATCAGCTACTTACATTTAAAATACATATGGATAAAATGGTATTGGATGCTAACAAGTCTCTAGGATTTTTACTCCGAGTATGTAGGAACTTCAAAAGTTTCTGAAACTATGAAGACATTATTTAACACACACCCTTGAAAGGTCAAAGCTCGCGTATGACTCCATGTGATGGTCTCTTCACTTTTATACATACATTGATAAACAGAAAGTTGCGAAAACAGATTTAAAAAATATTTGCATTGAAAAGAAAATGGCACATATCCACCTATTGGATCTGATATATTTATGATTATAGAAATAGATTCAATGTTACTACTCTGAAGGATAGGATGACCTACACAAGTATCGCTTTTTTATTTAAAATAATACGAGAAATAGTAGACTGTCCTGAAATCCTGCAGATCATTTCTCCGTTTCTCAAAACTAATATGGCATCTAATAACAGGAATTTATTTCACAAACTGAAGCTTAACTTCATCAAAAATATATCGAGGCATACTAACGGTAGGATGCCAATGTACGCGACACGACTTGACGGTAATTAACCAAAAATATGAACAATAAAAACCTAATCAAGAAGTTAGCGCTAGAAAGCCTTGCTCGCGGAATTGAGCAAAATGAAGCTAAAAGCTGGCCAAAACTAAAAGGTGCTCGCTCGCTCTATCAAATTATGAAAGTTTGATCCCGGAAGCGAAGAATGAAGGTGCCACTTCACGGCGGGGACACGCTCGAACATCATGGCACCTTCATGCTTTGCTCGCCCGAGATAGAACTTTCATGATTTGATGGAGCGAGCGAGCATTCTCGGTTAGCTTTTTATTTTTTATATGTTTTGTCAAGTATCATCTAGTCCATCGTGTGCGTTGGCATCCTATCGTTAGGACGCCTTGATATGTATAATAGAATAATAATTTTATATCATTCTACTAAACGTACATTGCACCCGCAATCTCTCATTACAAATGTATATAACTACTTTGTAGCTCTGTACTTATGGTGTAAGCTGCTGAGCTTAAATAAACACAATATGAATATTTTGATATTTGTTAAATCCGTGAAGTCTTTAAAATATTCTGAAACATTTAATTTAAATATTTTTATCCTCAATTTATTTTTGAAATCTTTTCGTCATCCTTAAAATTTTTTTGATATCTGTGAAACTTTTAAAATATTTTAAAATATTTGAAATCCTTGTGATATGTTTGAAATGTTTGAATATATATTAATTTTAATTTATTTATCTTTTAAGAGCTTTCTAGAATATTTGAAAAATGTTAAAAATCTTTGCATATCTCTTGAAATCTTCCGAATATTTGTATATTTTTTAAATCTGTAAAATCATTGAAATATTTTAAAATATTTTCATTGAAATTATTTCAGACTTAATTTATTTATCTTTGAAATCTTTCCGTCATCTTCAAAAATTGTTTGAAATCTGTAAAATTTTAAAAATCTTTAAAAGTGTTAAAATCCTTGTGATATATTTGAGATGTATTGAAATACTTTCATTTTAATTTATTCAGGCTTGAACTGATTTATGTTTTGAAATCTTTGACATATTCTTGAAATCTTCGTTGAAACTTTGAAATATTCTGTAACCTTTCCATTTCAAATTACTTTCCCCTAATTTATTTATCTTTGAAACATTTCCGTCATCTTTAAAATCGTTTAAAATCTGTCAAATTTTTTAAATCTTCTCAAATATGTGTTAACATTTTTTCATAACGTTATCTGGGCCAAAAATAGAAAAATATTGGTCCTAAATTGGGGATTTAGACAGGACCAAACCATAAATGACAGCCCAACCCGGCTAGAGCCTAACCTACCGACTGACTTAATGCCGACTTGGCTTTATTTATTTTTGTAGTCTCAGCCACATTAAAATAAAGAAATAAAAAAAATAAAAATGAGTAAAAAAATGTATAAAGGTAAAATTCTTTATTTAACAGAAGCATGTCAAATAGCTGAACATTTTAAGAAGAATCTTATTCCTGAACCGGATTATTGATCGCTAAAAATTTAGAAATTTTCTATTTCTAAAAAATTTTTTCGTTCTAAAAAATTAGAAATTTCAAATTCAGGTTGAAGTTAATTCATGATTATACATTATCATTATTTACTGTAATAATAATTTTCTTATCGAGATTACAAGAGCAGATGTAAAAGTCCTTAAAAAGTGATAGATTTTCGGATTTAATTTTCACTGTCAAAAAGTAGACCCAAAGAATTTTTCTGCAAAAATTAATAAAATATTAATAATAATAACAATATTTTATAATGTATTTGCTTTATTTTTTATATTTAAAGGATCAGTTAACTGGTCAGCTTCTTTTCTGTAAACAATATTTCAGAAATGTTTGACTTCATTGTGCCATGAACCGAAATTACTGAAAATTTATTTTCTTCTTTTCGTTTTCATCACAGTGTAATCATATTTTCAGACAAAATCACAAAAACTAAAAGTCAGTTTTCTCAAAAAACGCACACTTATATTTTTTGCCAATTTTTTGTTGAATTTTGACTATCGAGAGGAAAATACCTTGTGAGTTTCATGTGGGCTCGCATTTTTCTTGCAAACAACAATAGATACGAAAAAATGGTAAGAAAATATTTTGTACAGTGAAGAGAGTTCTACAAAAAGTAATTTTACTTATTTATGATATCTTGCACCATTTCCAAGAAACATATAAAAATTCAATTTTCATAAGCAAAAAAATTCTCTTTACTTTTCTTACAATCTAAAACATTCACACTCGGAAGCCATCACCAATGCTAAAAATTTCGTGACTGAATTGCAAGAGTACTTTCTTGCTGTTAAGCTAATTTTACTTTCTACACAAGATTTCAAAAATTTTCGACGATTGAAAACTCGGAAATGGTGCAAGATATCATAAATGAGTAAAAGCACTTTTTGTAGAATTCCCTTAACTGTTAAAAATATTTTCCTAACATTTTTCGTATCTATTGTTGTGAAAGAAAAATGCAAGAATTCGATTTTTGAGAAAACCGACTTTTAGTGTTGTCAGAAAAACCGCCGCCAGATAAACTCTGTCAGAATCTGGAAAGAATTCGAAAATTTCTCAATTAGGTCAAAAGTCATACAAGTTTAAATAAGAAAAAAATTGTTCTTTTTTTTTAAAACAAGGTCAAAAATCAAATACGCATAATTCCGTAAACATTTTTTTTCATAAAAAGTAAAACTACGTTTCGCCTAATTTCTTCTAAAAAGTGACATATTACGTGCCCGAAAGATTCTGCAACTTCAAGTTTAGAACCTGCCTGATTTGAAATGGATTCGTCTACGATATATTGAAACGTTTTGGAATATTTTTATTATTTTATTTAGGCTTAAATTTATTTGTCTTTTGAAATATTTGAAATCGGTGAAATCTTTCTAAAATGCTTGAAGTGCGGGATCATTGAAATTTCTGAATATCTTTAAAAATCTTTTGAAATTTTTAAAAACTTTTAAAGAGTGTGAAATCTTGAAAATCTTTGCGAAATATTTTAAAATCTTTTCCTTTTAATTTAATTAAGCTTAAATTTAATTATCTCTTGCAAGCTTTGTTAAATCCTTTTGAAATCTTTGAAATCTTTTGAATCTTCGTGAAATCCTTAAAATATTTTGAAAGAATTTCAATTAATTTATGTTTTGAAATATTTTTTAATTTATTTTATTACATAAAATGCAAATCTTCTGAAATCTTTTGAGATTTTTTGAAATCCATGAGTTCAATTGAAATCTGTCAAATACTTGAAATCTTTGCAAAATATTTTGAATTCTTTTGAAGTTCGTGAATTCTTTGAAATATTTTGAAATATTAAAAATATGTCAAAGTCTTGAAAAAAAATCTGTTGTACCCTCAAAAGTAGAGTCGTCAATCCCTAAAAAATTCATCTCCGTTAATTCACAAAAAGGTTTTTTTCTTAAATTTCCCACCACTGATCGTGATCTTTTCAGATTGTGAGATCGTTCCGCCTTGTTTATCCTCCGCCCGCGTGTTTTACCGAGCGGTTCCGACCGGTCGAACTGCTCCGAAGCCAACCGAATCCGAACGAACAGTCACATTCGAATCTTGCTCGCGCGAAGTACGTCGGCGCCCCTTCTCGCGCTCGTCTTTGAACATAGAGCGTCGTTCCTGAAGAATCACGCGGTCCAAAAGCCGCAAGCGATTGTGCACTTTATTTTTAAACAGTACCAATCTTTCGCGCCCTTTTTTACACTACTGAATGGTTTGCACCACATTTTGAAATTTCCGAGATTTCGGACCGAGACATCATCCGCCCTCTCACGGAAGATTCCGAAACGGGACGCTTCCAAAAATACCAAAATGCTGGACATACTTGTGTGAGTGTGTGTTGGTGTTAAGAATTTAACGAAAAGTGCGCATGTACACATTTCCTCCTTCAGAAGCTGGATTTTCGTGTTTTCTGAGCACGATTCTGAAAGAGGTGCTACCTGGTGCTGTGGAAATCGCCCTAATACGGCCCGTTATGGATTCCCAGTCAATGGTACGTTAATTAGTTCCTTTTTATCCTCCTATCCAATTTAAATTCTACACTGCGCGCACTTCCGGCGACAATTAAATTGCACTTTCATCTGATATGAAGAATACTTCAGATTCTTTAATTTAGTTTTACATTACTGGATTCAAAGGTAATGTTTTTCTATAAGTTAGAAAGATTGGAAAAATAATGACTAATAAAACGTAAATGTTAAATAATAATTAACTTTATAAGTAATATTTTTTTAGTTTGGTCTGTCAGTTCCGCATGCGGAAAAGTAATTGTTTACTTCATCCACTCATTTTCTGTCTTGCTCTTACTGACTCTTACTACTGCAAAAGTATTCTTTGCATAGGAAACATTAACTACTGGTAAATCAAAATTTTTCTCAGTAAAGAGAAATTTCTGTACTTACTAAGGCTGAGTGATTTTAAGACATTCACGAACTAAACTAGGAGGAAGTGAGTGGATATTAACGTGGAGTGAAATTTAAATTACAAGAAAGATTAACCAATAGCTATTAATTTCTTTTATAGAGGAAAATATAAAGGCCTGGTCCAAACGACTGTTGTTGTCATGTGTTATTCACATAAGGATAAGAGTTTGAATCTTTATTTGTTACGATAAATTTAATTTTCATAACTTCCTGACCAAATGAACTCACGTTTAATATTAAAATTAAAGTGAGACTGATCGTATTTACCTGTATAAAGTCTTAAGATTATGTTGCTAATAAAATCAGGATAGTGAATATTGTCCTCACTATATAATAAATGAAAAGGCTATCGTAATTTCAGCCTCATGATGTTAATAATAGGTATAGAAATAATATGGTCAATTTAATACGTCGAGGTCTTCAGGTTAATTTTATTCTCAGATAACAATCTTTCTTCGATGGCCGTATAATTTTCAATGTAACTTTCATAGATCTAAGTTCAAGTTCATAAATTATCCACGTTCCAAACCCTAAAAAAAAATACCCGCAAAAAATGGTTGCAATAAAAATTCTTCTCTTTTAGTAGCAGTCATTCCATCGACAACGAATATAAATAACGCATACTCAGGTGGTCGATTATGCACCGTAATTTAACGAAATTAATTGTAATCGTTGGACGTAAGGTTGGTCGCTTCAGTAAATGTGAAAATATTATTGCCGATAAGCTAATTGATTGTGATTTATAAATTCACTCCTGTCTCGAAAACTGTTACAAGCCTCTTTAAATACTAAGTGTGGACAGCAAATATTTAACGTTTTCGGTAACTTGCTTTAATTATCTCGAAAACGACGTTTATGACAATCATTATTATAAATCACTTTATAAAATACAAAACATTTTTCAAATGCGTTATGAAGATTAAGCATCGATATTACGAAGTTAATCAGGAAATGTGATTCATTAATCCCCAAAAAGTACTTATTCATAATTTACTGAAATTTTTTTTTTAGACAATTGAAGTAGAGAATGCTAAAAGGTACTAAGTTTAATCAACATAATTTTAGTGGCGAGGCATTCAACCTTTTCAGAGGAATAATTTACAACCAAGTTTAGTTCCTTTTTTTGTAGATAAATAGATCATTTTGATATCCACTGTATTAAACGTGGACTAAGAAAAACATAATAATTATAGATGTTTGTTTATTTTATTAAAAAAATAAATGGACCACTGGTTGAACTGGTACGTAATCTTCTGAAGTTTATAATAATATCCTCGAATGTTAAATACTTGTTAAAATCATATAAGGGCCGCTGAATTCTTTAAAAAATTTAATTTGTAGTATACTTTATTTATTTATCTTGACCTCTTTACCATTTTTAAATATTTGAATACATTTAAACACTAAATTTCAGGACAAACAATTGCGAAACTAAAATTTTCCACTGAAATATGTTTAAAAAAGCAAGGACCTAAGATTTCTGCAGAAAACTTAGTTTCGTCAAGAACTAGACTTAGCACCATTTAGTTTTCCCTGCCTTAATACCTAATATAATAATATAGTTACACAGCCCCACAAAGTAAAGTAGAATTTTTGACCGTCAATTTCTATGGAATCAGGTTACATTTCTTTCTAGACTCAAAAAACATCGTTTTTCGAAATTTTTCATAATCCAAAACATGTTATAAAAAAACGCGATTTAGTCTTGCAATCCTAACCGTGAATTTGGATTCAGCGACATACAGTACATAGAAATTGTCTAGTTTGGTCCACTGGGTCAACAACACTGCGGGCGGGAGGGGATGTAGATAGCTTAAGACCCGCCGAAAAAGTGGTTGTTCCGACTGACGAGACTAGTCACTTCTTATGGATTTTGTGTCGCTGAATCCGAATCCGAGGTTCCAATGATAAAATTAGCTCTTCTTTCGAACCTCAAAAAACGTAAATTCTTGTTGATGTTTCATTATGTAAAACATGTCACTCAAAAATACGCTATTTACAAGACTTTGTTTCGACTATTTTCGTATTTATTGATAAAAATACAAATTTCTGTGGTTTTCCTCGACTGATATTTTACTTTTGTACAAGAAAAAAGGTTTCACACCGTATACTAAAAAATTCAGAAAATCCATGAAAGTAAAGAATTATCAAAGAAATACTAATCTCTTATTTATGTTTCCTATGGAAAGTAAATATAAAACTAATAAATAACTAATTAATAATTTTTGGAGAAATTTGTTATGTAAGTTGCTGGTCTTAATTTTCCGAATAACTGTAAAATGTTTTTTTCAAACCTATTTTTGCTAATATTGATTAATTCCATCCTTAATCCCAGATAATAAGAAGTTTTGATGATTTATACAGAGAAAATTCTGAAATCATAAATCAACAATTGTAGCTCGTCTAGGGCGCGCGTCTTACGGTTCTCGCGCTTCGAGCTCGACAATATATTTAACTCGCGCTGCGAGCTCAGTCTTTGTACATCTCCCATATTTGTGCAGAGACCTTTTAAAACTAAGGTCAACGCATCAACAACTTTACTGTCGATTTTGGCAAAAATTTGAACTTTTCTACATTATGTTGAACGCTGTTATATTAAATGCAATTATATTTATTTCGGTACCTCGGCCTGGGATTGCTTATTGGGATATTTAAAATAAAGCCCACGTTTTATTTACTCTGATTATTAAAACATTTTAACACGTTATTTCAACTTTTGTCCTTTTTCCATAAATTTAAATTGCTTATTTTTATTGTTACTTTGTATGATGTGTAATATATTCTTATAACAACATTTTACAAAAAAGGTGTAGATTATTTTGTTAAACAGCTTTTGTATTCATTTTTTTCGTCTCTTGTATTGTTTATTAAAAAAAAATGTTGCCTTATTTTTAATCTCATTTTTTACTAAAATTTGTAGATCCTTTTTCGGTGATCAACTTTTGTCTATTTATCCTTTTTTGTACCTTGTAATATTACTTTTCATTATTTTTTATGCCATAAAAATTTGAATTTTCGATTTATCAATAATTAATAAAGTTGTTCCGACAATATTGTAGGGCTTTCAAACAGAAACATTTTTATTTCCTTGACTTTTTTAATATCGTGCTCTCTTTTGTTGAAAATTATCATTTTCGTTTTTTTTTTTAATTTTGCAAATACTATAACTCTGATAATTTTCGTTTTATCGAAAAAGTCTTAATGATAAATATATCAACTTTACTAATACCACGAATAGCCGAACAAGGAATTTTTTAATCATAAAATCTATGGTCTCAAAAATGTTGAAAATGCTCTAACTTCTTAAATTTGTATCTAACATATCTGGTTAGTTCGTTAGTTAGACTTTCAAAAGTTATCTTCTTTTTTCTGACTCCACGGGACTAAAAACGTCGAAATTTTATAGAAATCCGCAAATGTGATAATGTTTTCCCATTTAATACCCCGGGTAAAAAATATTTGGTTTTGATTTTCTCTTGATTGTCTTCAATATGTCTTCAAGACCATGATGTCTGGTTCCTTCTCATCAGTTAGGCATTAGAGGTATACAGACTCCCCTCTCTATTCTTTCCAAATTTTTATTTAAAAAAATATTCGGATTGCACTAATAACTTTTCAATTTGCGAATTTTTTGCATATTTGATATTTTTTGTGAGATTTTACTTCTTTTTTGATAAAAATATATATTAGATAAAATCATATTTTCAGAGTAAGGATCGTATGTAATCGACACAACATAGTGATAATCGGTATTTATATTAATTACATTATTTTAAATTTAATTATAAACAGTTTTTGCATTTATACCAGACATTATAAACAATATGATGACTGTTAAACCTACAACTTCTGAAAATAGAAAGGTAAATATTTTTCCAGTCCAGAAGTAAAATATCATTCGGGGAGACCCATTCGTCTTGTTCTGCTAAAACCTTGTATAGTAATGCATCTAGATATTACTAATTAATAATACATGTCGAAAATATTCGAAAAATTGTCGAAAAAATAGGTACTAAATTGCTCAAAAATTTCTTTTTTATGGCTCGATAAATTACCATTTTATTTCAAAAAAATGCGTATAAACATTAATCATATCTTTAATCGATTTTCTTTTCTATTAATATGATAAATTCATTTTTATATTGCTCCGTTCTCAAATTTTAAATATAAAAATAGATGAGTTTATTAAAAATGATGGATTATTTTGGTGCTTTGCAGAAAAATAAAAAAGCATCTAAAAAGATGTGTAAAATTGAGTGTAGGGTGATTATAATTATGCGAAAAAACAAAAACTTGATAAAGCCGGTAAATATTTTTGTATTGGTTGACAAAAATAAGAGATGGTTTTTCATGTTCCCCAACTGCTATTTTAGCTTTGGGTTAGAAAGAAAGTTTTTCAAAAAGTTCCAAGTCCTTTACTCTAAACTTAGAAAAGTATCAAAGTAAATAATTATCAAAGAACTATTTAATGAGCGTCATAGTTCAATCAAAGAAGAACAACAGAGAGTTTTATCTATCTTTCATATGAAAATTCACAAGTGAACAATTTATAATTTTGTAAACAATTTAAAAATGTTTTAAACAGACATATTTATCTTGATATCACTTTATTGTGTCCTTAATTCCAGAAAAAAAAAGTTTCCATGGGTCGAACAGAAACTTACTTTCAACAATAATAAATATTTCAATAATTGAGCATAACTTCTGGAAGGATAAAGTATGGCATTAATAAGCGGTAGTGTTACATTTGAAAAAAATCTAGGATTTTCTCTACCTTTTATTCAGTACTAAAAACTCCACCTACGAAAAATTTGTTTTAATTTTTTAGACCTTAAGTCGGTAACGGGAGACGTTAACCGATTTCAATTGTTAAATTTATTTATTGATTAAGGAGGTGTAATTATTTTTTTCGTGTTTATAATAAAGCCAACTTTGAATGGAAAAAAATGTTTGCGAATTTCTCTTTTCACAAAAAAATATCGACCCTGAATTATTTTGAAGGTTCTTCCACTTAATTATATGACAAGTTGGAAGAAAATTCAAGGAGTGATTGAGTTTTTCTGAAGAGTGATAGATTCCATTCAACATTTTTAACGACGATGATCGACGTGACTGGAGAGTGAAACGCAGTTAATCATCCTGGAAATAATGAAGTCGATTTCTAGCGATTTTCTACACGCGTTCGCTGTGAAAAAGTCATCTTGTCCTCTTGACACGCATTAAAGCGAACGTCGCATAATTTGTCCATAAATTATTATACACGACTGTATTCTAATTTTTGCGCGTGGGTACATTGGTATTGCGAAGACCTATTACTTCTTTGACTCTTCCGATGCTTTTCTAGAAACATGAAACATAATTTATGGCAAAACAGGTAAGCCTAAAACTTAGAAATTATGAAACTGGCGAGATTTCATAGATTTATTACACCTGTTAATTTGTTATTAAACCACTAAGAGCGGTCGATAAAAAATATTGCATTTAATAGAATTTATAAATGGAAAATACTTGCTTTATGAAAAAAGAGGTCAATTGAGTGAATCTGCATACTGATTGGATAAGTGTAGATGGTTTTTGTAAACATATTGGAATGTGATAATTATTTTTTTCTATTTATCTGCGGTCCTGCGGTTATTTCTTTCATTTATGACACTTTTAAGCTGCCTTAGAAGGACTGGAATTAATTTACGATGGAGTTTTAAAATGTTAGAGTGTCGCATATTGCTCTTACAAAAAGAACCTTGTCGCTTAATTCACACCTGTTTGGCACAATCTCAGGGAAAATAGTTGATTAAGAAAATTTATAAAGATAAAATATCTCGCGATAACTGATATTCATTGCTGATTTAATGATAGGCATTCGATCTCTGAAAGGCAGTGCACATATCAAAGAAAAGAGATTAATAATCCTTAATTATTATGAAAAAGGGGAAATTATAGTCGTTTCGTATCAAGTACATCGAGTTTTATTGGTATCGTAATTATTTTTCCTTATAATTCAATGCTCGAGGTAATCGAATTATTATACTCAGCGTTGCATGTGCATTTATTATGAGTATTTATTTAACCATGCAATTTTTTCAATTGAAGGTTTTTAACGAGGGTTACATAATTTTGAATTTTTGTGGTGGTTTGAAATTATGAGCCTTAATAATGATGAATTTAATAATCAACAGTGTTTCAAAAATTTTAAGTTAAAAAAAGTAAAAAAAATAGGAGTCTTGAAATCGGACATTCCCATGGTAAGGAATTCAAAATTTAATTTTTAACCGAAAAATTAAAATTAAAATTAACTTGAGTAAGTAAATTAATTGATTGTAAATTCAAATTTGAAGTTCTCAAGAAATAATGTTTTATTTTCAAGCAGGCCAGTTGGGCCAGATTTTTATCCCAGAAATCATTTTTAATCTTGAAATGTGATTTTCCTTCTTTTCCACTGCAACTAGTAAAAAGGAATTTTAATTAAAGTTATTTATTAAAGCTGGTATAAATAACTATTTTCCCAGTTGAAAAACAATATCGAAAGTAATGTTGTAAAAATAGTGATTTCAAAAAGTATCAAATGCAATAATTTACAGGTGGGCATTAAAAAGTTATAAATTAAGCCGTTTTAAAGTTGTAGGTGATTTTTGACAAGACAAACAATTTCAAAATAAAAATTTCAAAATAAAAATTTCAAAATTAATTAATTTTAAATCGGGAACTATGTAAATTTGAATCGGGTGAATTTTACAGAGGATCAGTGGTTTAGTTTTCTAATACCGTTTTCTTAATAATCAGTAAGTTTTTTCAATGTTATCAATTTGAAAATCAAATGTTCAAAATTGGGTCAATTTGAAAGAAAAATGTTGAAAATTTCAAATTTGAATCATTGAAGAATAAAGAGTTTCTACTTTCAACCGGGAACAAGCGTTTTTTAACAACATTTTTAACATTTCGAATTAATTAACTCTAATTTTGAAGGTTTAACAAATTCTAATTTAATTTCAATCAGTTGAGTTTCGAACGTTTCAATATCGTCAAAAACATCTAAGAAGAAAAAGCTGTCTCAAGTAAAAACTTGTCAGTGCAATCAGCATAGTTTCTGAAATAAGAATTTGCTAAGTATTTCGAAAAAAATGCGAATTTCAAAATGTAATAATTAGAAAAATTATTGAAACTTAAAGAATGTGTTGAAAGAAAAATAATTATATAAATTTGGCAAGATTGTCTCTTTTTTAAATAATGATAATATCGCCAAATTGTCATAATATTTATAAACAAAATAGTAATTATTTAGTTTGACCACTTTTCCGAATTTTTGATCAAATGCATTGAAATAATTTGAAAAATCTTCTTTCTAGTCCAAAACTACAATATAATTATTGTTAACCCCATGTAGATGTTAAAAATGCATCCAGTCAATCTATAAGGTTCGTCTAGTCAATTCATATTGTAACTGTTTGACCAATCAGTATAATATTGTCGAAGAACTTCAGGTCGATTGAACAGTTGAAAAAATGGAATTTCGGACATAAAGAATGAAATATCTGTAAAAATAATTAATGAATGACAATTTTATGAAAAATGGACTGAAGTTTCATCAAATATGTTCATTTTGAATTTTAAAATGAACAGTTTGGACATTAAAAATAAGATATCTCTAGAAGTAATTAATTTATCAAAATTTCATATATTTTCATTTATGTACAAAAATACATATTCGATAAATACTGTTCTTTCGATAAAAGATATTTGCGTTTTTTTTACTTGGCGGCATTTGACGATACCGCTAATCTTGATTTTTTATTTCTCATAAGAATGAATTTCAAATTGGAAAGGTAAGCAGATGAATAACTGGTTTCATAAATAAACTTTTTGATGAAAAGTTGTGGATACGATAGGTACTTTATGTAAGTGATTCGAAATTTTAGCTGAATGCATAAATTCTCTGATGTATCATGTAATTACGTGCGTGTAGTCCCGATGCGCTCTTTCACTTGGTGCAACATTTGTTTTCGGGCTAATTTCATGTTTGAGTTAAGGATTCGAAAAAGTAATTGCCGCAACTTAAAAAAATGTCAAAGTAACTCGTCGTTAATCGCGAAAAAGTTGCACAAGACGAAGCGATTGATCCAATAAAGGCGTACTTTAATCATATATTATGTTGTATACTGATACCGTTTGTAAGTGGCAGGTAGCGGACAGTTGATGCTGGCTGAATAATTTGAGGTCGGAGGTAATAATCATTCTGGTCTGCCGACACACTGCCGTCCTCTTGTAATTATTACCAAGTACCATTACACCTTCCGGTCATGGAAATGTATGCCAATTGCGTACTCTCGCCAAAAAATAATTATTATGAAGAATAATACGGTTTTAGATATACTATAATTAGTACTAAAATATCTCCTTTTTCGATTGCTCTTACTTTTCTTCTTATTATAAATTTAACCTGGGATCTATAGAACTTTATTGAAGTACGTTCTGCCTTACGTGAAATGAAATTTCAAATAAGCCAATCAAACGTCCTGGAATAATCGACAAGCCAAGGTTCAAGTTCCACTTAAATTTAAAGTGAAGGCTTTGCAGTCGATCATTAGTGAATGCAATTTCTGGGCGTGTCATGAGTTTGGTGGATTCTCAAGCAGTTACACATACGCATGTTGCGAAATCTTCCTGCGATCGACCCTGATGATCTCTGGGAAATTATAGGGATGCGGAAAAAGAGAGCCAACACGCAACTTGAAAATTGCTCCAGTACTTTCATCTTTCGGCAATTGCAATTACCATATAAAAAGTGAGTTACATATTGAGGATACTCCATTCATAGAACATTACAGCTTGATGTATAACCATCTAGGACAAGCATATGGAGGTTTAATTGCACTGTCAGAGCGATAATCCCTCGGTTCATTTGCTTTGCACCGAAATTTTCTTGAATTGAAGTACGCGATCGTACCGTGCCAATGCGTCCATGACTTGATGCTGGTAAAATGGTCTCTTAAATTATTTTGCAGATCCATTCAAAAAATGTTGTTGAATCAATACATTATATTCTAAAATTAACAAATTGATTCAACCAAAAACTGTGATTGATTGCAGCAAATGAATTTGGTCTACCGAACAAAAATGTTGTTCACTTAAGCAACATCTTTTCTAAAATCAACCCATTACGGTCAACAAAACGATATTGTTGAATAAAGAACATTTTCTTCTGGGTCCTCTATCAGAGCGATATTACCTTCGCTCTAATGCTTGTGCGCAATTTATTAAGGCTTGTCAAAATAAATTGACCGCGATCTTGAATTTTTTAAAAATAAGAAGGTATAATATCAACACAAAATTTGGAACGATCATCGGATAATCTGCAAAGTTTTAGACTATTCGATTAAAAAGTGCAGAAAGGAGCTATTTTTGGAATTTTTCATTGGCCACCATATTTGCTTTTTCAGCATTTTAGAATTCTAGGATTATTAAATGATTTTAAAGTCAAGCTTCTTTTTCTGGTAAAGTTTTAGAACATTCAATTGAAAACCGCAGAAAGATGCTATCTTCGGAACATGTAATGGTTCGCCATTTTCGATTTTTGCATGATTTCGATTTTTCTTCACCACCATTTATTGCACAAAATTATTCCCATTTATTACAATGTTTAATGGTTTTTAGTTAACTGTAAAAATTGCCATTTTTCACCCAAATTATTTAGTGTGCCATGTTGTAAATTTAGCAAATAAAATTTTTTTTAAATAAGGATATAAGCATTATTCAGAGAATACTTTTAAATGTGAACGTTTGATTTAAATAAAAATTTAAAAAGAAAGCTGAATGAAATTTGTTTTTCCAACAAATTTTCATACTTAAATCTTGTGAAAAACTTAGTGCCTGGAGTGACAGGTGAATATTAAATGATTCTTATCCAATTTGAAAGGCATGCTATTTTTGTGTAATTATTCACTAATCATGAGTGGAAGCAAAGGACCTCCCAGACGACATATTTCTCGTGTAAGTAAGGGCCACCTTGAAAACTGCTGTTCTTTTGAAGAAAGGCTCTACCTACATTATTTGGTATACGGTTGGTTTCATAATGAAAAAAAATTCATTTGTATAAAAGATATTGAGATTTTCTAATTAGATTTGGATATAATTAGACTCTTAGTAGCTCATCACAGAGATTTAAAATAAATATGGAGAATTAGTCTCGAAGAAAGGCTATATTTAAATTTATTACACAAAATGGAGTTTTTTTATTGCTTATTTGCTGGCATTATATTTTTTATAAATTGGGAGAAATACTGCTGAAAAGTCGGTTCAAAAACATATAAACAATTTTAGAATCGTGTATAGGTTTTTGACGCCTGGCGCTTTATTTGCAGTTTTTAGCAATTTCATATCCAGGAGACACAAGACCCTCTACTTCGTACCATTTATTTTTAACTTTTCATGACTTCGTACGTAATACAAATTAATGTCTAAGCATCTTCGATAAGCGATACTTTGTTTAATTTTTAATATATGATTCTTTTTGAAAAACAGATGACTCTTGGATATTTCGGACTTACTCTATTTCTGGATGTAGAAAAAATAATCACATTTTTAGTCATTTCTTTGCGCGGATCAATAGATCAAGTCCGAATTACCCAAGTATGACAGTTTCTTATTTCTAAAAAAATGGATTACAAAAATTTATTTTTGACTTTATTTCTACCTTTTGACACCAATAAATAGAGAAAATCCGATTTACCAAAGAAAGATAGCTTTTTTTATTTTAAGAATCATATATGGGAAATTTCAGATAGCTAAAGATGTCTTGGGTCGCATCAGTTTTAGTTGAAGTTAACACTTAGCGAGGATGTTTACACATAAATCTGTCTTTAGATGTAGTCAAGAAAAGTCTGAAATAAACGGTATATAAACCTGTAGCAGATATATAAATTAGATAAACTGCACTATCTCATTATCTGATTTTTTGTTGCAAAAAATTGCCTGGCCCCTCTGGAGCCAAAGCAGGGGGTCTTGTGTCTTCTGGATGTGGATTGGGTAAAAACTGGGAATAACGCGCCAGGCTGGCGCTGCAACCTGCGCCTCTGCCAATCGACAATGGCAATCACGTGTGCGCCTGGCGAGGTATGTGTGTACACATGTGCGTGTAGTTATGTTGCACTCCCATAGACGGAAAAGGGGTTGAAGGAAGGGATGTGCCACGCATGAATGGGAGTCCATTCATGTATTGTATGATACTCATTCCAAACACACAGATAAATTCACTCACACACATACACATTCCTTTCGTTAATCCTTCCATAGCGCGTAGCGCTCCGCTTTCTTGCACGTATCTTGTATTATACGTACGTTACTAGTGCACACTGTACACTGCACATGTTGTGACGCTGCTGCTGGCCTGCTGCTGCTGCTGCAGGTACTGCATGTCGCCGGGGTAAACAATGGGACGCATTTTTTTCCCCGAGAGCCGGGCCGCGGTCACGGTCAAGTATCTAATTGCCCTATGCTTACGCACTTTGCGGGGGTTCCGGGATAACGAGGCTTTTCTTTAAATGGGGCCCGATAATGCTACGGAAGAGCTCATAAGGAGGCGTTCATAAGCTATGTTACCAAATTTAGGCGATGTTCACACTCCACACATCCTGCCATCCGCCCCGCGC
>JAAAKG020083748.1:0-16680 GCA_010014905.2 Druon quercuslanigerum | reverse complement strand
CTAGATTAGAAGCATAAAGATTGTAAGTAATGGATATGTAATAGCATAAGTAGACTAAGTTGCGTTTGCGTTCTCATTCTCTCTCTCGCTTGCACATGCACTCTCGCTTTCGACCGCTCGCTCGAGTTATGTTAAGAAACTAGATAAATATAAGACATTATGTAAATAGTTGTAAATTTTGTAAATATTAAGGTAGAAATTTACTTTTGTTGTTCATTATGTAAGTGGTAAGGAATGGAAGTCATGTAAACCCTTAGGGGACACATTATGAATAAAGAAGAATAAATAATGTGGTCTTAAAGATAAATCGACAACAGAAATTATAAAGGCAATTATATGTTATATTATAATTATATTATAAAGGAAATTATAAAGAAATTATAAATTATAAAGGTCTAATTTGATAAATTGCAGTCACTAAAAAAATCATGTGTATTTTGGAGGTAATGGTCTCGTTACGTTGCAAAATATTGAAACTATCAATAATTATATATCTGATACACATTATTCTTTATAATATGCAGTCTGAATTAATGTTCGGTAATAAAAAATTACGCAATAAATAATAAGTTCACTGAAAAATGATTATGAACTAAAAAAATAATAATGAAATAACTGAAGTCATGCCAAAATTTTACATCACCTTTTTCAGTTTTAAGCACTAATTTATATTAAGTTTGCTAATTATAATAACAAGTCAGCTATCTGATTTTATTTCATGGCCTTTTGGAAATAATCAAATTATTATTTGTAATGAAATATGAAAATAAAATGTTGACAGAGTCGTCCTAGTCTTTTTGAGCGGTCACGATTACTCGAGCAACTATGCTTTTAAAATGTCCCTATAATTATTTATTATAAAAAAAATGTTCGTCCTGATCAAATAATTTCTTGGACAAGGTTGGACAAGGTTGCTAGCTCAAGCAAAGAAACGACTTTGCTAACCTAAATGTTAAGCTTTTCTCCACGTTTCGTAATTCATCCCAACTGGCAATATAAATTAATTTTTTTTACCCACGTACTTACTTGTGGCTTTTATACCTCAAAACTCACAATTACTGGCACATCTACCTTGAATCAAATATTTTTTATTACCAAATGAATATTATATTTAATACTTCACACTATGTATAAACTAGGCATCATTATTCCGCCTGGGTATGTGTAAAACTTTTTCTACAGAAAGCAGATTTCACACTAATTGCTTCTTACAAAAATATGGTAATAATAGAAGAATAACTTATTTTAAATAATGTAAATTAAATTAGTATATAAGGAATCTGCAAAACCCTTTTCTCAGCGTGATTTGCGTGCGATACAAATACTAATAATAATAGTGCGCGTATTTATATGATATAATTGGGCAGTGCGAATGAACGGCGATTCACGACGGGATTACAAACGTGTCATTTTCGTACTTTAGCAAATTTCAGAATCCTTTCTGTCAAAATTTAAAAGAATTATTCCAATTTTTAATATACATACCCGATTTTCCAAAAAATTTCAACAAAAAAGGCGAGTTTTTAACTAAATTGATGAATCTCCAAAAAACAAAATGAATTTTTATCTAAGCAATTCAACTTTTAACCAACAGTTTAATTTGTGAACAAATAATATAATTTGAAAAAAAAATAGTTCAATTTTCAACGAAGTAGTAGAATTTATAACCAAAAGAGATGAATTCTAAAACACAAATATAACAGTAGACCTTATAACGAAAAATAATTATCTTTCAGTGTGAAGTCTATTTATATACTCTCCGTGATGAATAATCTGTGTAGGATATTTCTTTGTTGAATATCTCCAGTCAGAATGTTTCTCATAGAACAGGAACAATATTGAAATAACATAAATAAATATTTAATTTTGTGTAGGACCTGCTTTATGTAGAAAATATGTGATTTACTGTTTTTAATATTTTGTTTAGAATACATATTGTATAGAATATATTTGGTGTAGGAAACATATTGGACATATCAGCTTTGTGTTTTTACGACATGCGTTTTGAGAATAGATTTGGAACCAAATGATTAATATGTAATTGTTAATAATTTTTTTCAGGCCAAAAATATCATATTATTTAATTTTGTGTGAGATTTATTCTGTGTGGAAAATAGTTTGTGCAGGAGAAATATAATCAGTATATTTTGTGTATAATATATTTATTTTGGAACAGCTTTTACACTTTCTGGCTAAAAATTTTCAAAGAAAAATTGTAAAATTACTAGGTCTTGAAGTATTCATTTTTTTGTCAGTTACTTACAAGTTCTTAAACATGGTTAAGAAGGTGTCATACAGAAAAAATATTCACCTTAATGAAGCAATATATAACTTGTTGCATATATAAAAGCTTGACTCGACGTGAGATGAAATTACAATTTTATCTTGGGGTGGAGAGATTTGATCATCCTTGAGGGAAACGGTTCTTGAATGAAACCCGTTTCGCATTTTCAAGACATTACTTGTTTATAGGATATAGCTCTTAGAGAAAGAAGGCAGAAAAGTAGACCGCTTTGGATTATTGATCCCCCGGTTTAAGATTGTGCGCTGGAAAGAAAAGCCAAGGATAATCCTCATCCCACAGGATTCGCCTCGTCCTGGGTTAAGACTGGCCTGCCATGTGAAAAGGGTCTTTTCCCGTGATTTAGCCGGGTTTCGTGTTCGTGCAAGGCAATGATATCCACGGCGATCTTGTACGAGCCGTGAGGAAAACTTTTATGATACATCGTACCGGGCGGTAATTAAAACTGGCACGGGACGTGAGCGGCGTAACGGATGATGATGGCGATAATAATAATGTTATGAGTAGGGCGGTGGTAGGCGATAATAAAGATAACGGTGCAGTGAGATCTAATAATGCGGTTCAGGAGAATGAGACCGTCGGGTCGAGTCTAGTCTTCTCTTATAAAGCGACCATCTTAGGAAAAAAAGATATCAGGGCCCTCTCGATGCAGTTTGCAGTCTGCAACAGCCTACTACAGAGTCAAAATATAACTGGACAATTAATTAGCAGATAACGTTCATGGATGTAATCTCTTGCTGTATACGAACCGTGAGAAACAAATCTGGATGTTGGTTTGTTTCATTTGCTTGGAATGCTCAAATGGAACCTGGAATCCACATTGTTAAAAATGTTTGGAATTTTACAACACTTCTACAACACAAGAGTACAGTCAAATTGCAAACATGTTATTTGACTGACGAAACTGAAATATATGTATTTTAAGTGTTGTCAATTTTGAAGTCACCGTCCAGCATTCCAATACACATATTAGAGCGTTTACAAGACGATACTTGGAATTCAAGGAATTTACGGAGTTAATGAATTTCACGGCATTCGCGATATTCATGGAATTCAAGGAATTCATGGAAACGAAGGAATTCACGAAATTCATGAGATTCACGAAATTCAAGGTATTCATGAAAATCTCTGAATCACGGAATTCGCGGTATGCGTAAAATTAAACTAATTTGCGGAATTCCTGGAATTCAAGAAATTCACAAATGGTATGGAATGCATGACATTCATGGAATCAAAGAAATTAACGGAATCCAAGGAATTCAAGGAATTCAGGGAATTCATGGAATTCAAAGAATTAAAAGAATTCACAGAATTAAATGAATTCATTGAATTCCCAATTTTAATGGAATTCATGACATTCATGGAATTAAAGGAGTTAATAGAATCCAAGAAAGTAATGGAATTCAGGGAATTCCGGGAATTCATGAAATTCAAATAATTAAAATAATTTATGGAATTCAAAGAATTAAAAGAATTCAGATAATTGAAAGAGTTTAAGGAATTTAAGGAATTCATGGAATTCACTGAATTTATGGAATTAACGGGATTCACCGAATTCACGAAATACACTGTAAGCACAGAATTCACATCTTTCACGAAATTAATGGAATTCAAGGAATGCAAGTAATTCATGAAATTCTTAAATGTCCATGAATTCCATGAATTCCGTGAATTAAGCGAATTGCTTGAATTTCGCAAATTCCTCAAATTCTGTGAATTTCATGAAGTCCGTGTATTCCGTGAATTTCGCGAAATTCATGAATTCCGTGTATGTTTTTAAAGTAAAATTTGTTACAAGATGTTCAGTAATTATTCGTTGAGTATAGATAACATCAAAAGTTGAATAAGGATCATTTTATTTTATGGAAGTCGTAGTAGAAATTTCTTATCTTAATCCTTTCTGCATACTTTAATCCTTAATTGCCCTTCTGATCCTTTCTTCACTTAAACTTTCGAGCTTTCTGTTAAATTATCTTTCCTCTCTTCTATTCCTCCTTTTATTCCCCTCTCTATATCTTTTTGTCTGTCCATGTCTTCCTCTCATTTCCCTTTCGAACCACGCCAGACATTTACATCATTTCGTACCGCAACCTATCCTTAGGAAATTAGATCGTGTTGATTTATTCGAAAACCGACGCCATACGAGAAATACAAACACAAATACAGTCTGATACAATAGAATTTGTAGGTAGGTTGTTATACTGCGGCCTCAGGAAATTAGACGTTGCTGATTTACGTTGGAGAAAATCGAATTGCAACCACCAATGGACGATGATGCATTCTCTGGTATTTCCTCATGCCATATCTTACTCGATACCAATTTGTTTCTCGAACACTATTATTGCCATAAGTTGAAGATGCAGAATATATTTTAAGATATTAAACGATTTATACTTCGAAACTCTAAAGTTCCTTTTAATTACTTACACTTATACTTTTTTTCCTCTTTTTGGGAACCTTTTTTCGGTACGCGTAGATACTTTCTATTATTTAATCTTGAAATTTCCCAGACTCAAATTGTTTAATTTTTAAAAATATTCACCTAAAAATCGGACAACCTTAACATTTGACGTGTTTTATCAACCCATTATTACCTGAATTTTGATAAAGCCACCGTACATTTTTCCAAATGTATTAAGGGTCGCGCGACACATTCTAAACATTTAAAAAAGTCAAATGAAATTATTTTTATTGTTTTTTGGCAATTTTAAGTAAAAAAATTAATTTTTCTAGCGCCTTTGGGGGGGGGGGGTCGATTCTGTGTTCAAACATGACTCCATTATGCTCAGAATAGCGCGAAACGTGTTATTGGGACTTATACTATCAAAATATGGAGGATTTTTTTTCAATATCAAGTTACAAAAAATTGCATTACTTGTGAATTATTTTTCATGCAGATTTATAGATCTTGCTCCACTTGACTTTTTTTATTCTTTCTAAATTGAATTATTCCTCAAAATGGATGCATAAAATAGTGTTTAGGGTTACTGATCACGAATTTGCTATCAGATTCTTAAAATCCAAAATGGCGGACTAATTTTTTAAATATTCGCATTTTTGTATGAAAATCTATATATAGGTTTCTTGAGGTCGCTGATTGCGAATTCAAGATTAGATTCGCGAAATTCCAAATAGCCGATTCAATATGGCGGACAATTTAGGTCCACAAGATTTTTTGGGTCCAAATTGATTATTAGCGATTAGATTTGCGATATTCAAAGTGGCATATTCAATATGATGAACTGGAGCGGAAAATTTCATGAAATTCTGTCCAGATGCATACTTTAAAAATCTATTTTATCTAATTCTATCGACGATCGCTTCTTTTTTGTATTGTATTTTGCCATTATATGAAATGTTGCCAGATATTCATCACGTGAACATAAACAATTGTCAAAAATCTTTTTCCTTTCTTTTAATTTTTTTTTCTTTTTTTGTCTTTATATGTTTTTTTTCTTAGTTCTTTATTCTTTATACGTCGTTTTATCTAAGGTTAATGAGCTTGCGTGAAGCAATTTTAACAAAAATATAAGTTGCGAATCTTTCAGAAATTGTACGTCCTCTTACCACACTTTTTCATATTTGAGCAATATCTGAAATTAGCGGAGACCACATTTAAATTTGTTGTTATAATAATAATGTCCGCCATATTGGATTCGCCATTTTGATTTTCGCAAATATAATCGCGAACTCCCAATCAGCAACCCCGAGAAGACTTGTTTACAGATTTTTATAAAAAAATTGGAATTTTCTAAAAAATTAATCCGCCATCTTGGATCCGCGATTTTAAATTTTGCAAATCTGACAGCAAATTCGTGATCAGTAACCCAAAAAACTATTATATATCCATTTTAAGAAATAATTCAATTCAGAAAGTATAAAAAAAGTAAACTGAAGCAACATCTATGAAACTGCATGAAAAATAATTTACAAATGTTGCAATTTTTTGCAACCTGATATTGAAAAAAAAAACATCTTACATATTTTGCTAGTATAAGTCCTAATAACACGTTTCGTGCTATTCTTAGCATAATAGAGCCATTTTTGCGCACAGAATCGATCTTTTCCCAAAAAAAGATGTCGGAAATATGCCTTTTTTACTTAAAATTACCAAAAGCACAATAAAAATTTTTTTCACTTTTTTTAAATGGTTAAATCGTGTTGAACGATCCTTTAAACATATAAAAAAATTTGCTTAAAGGAAAATGTACAGTGGCTTCATCAAAATCTAGGACCTCAAACTTGCTGTAAAATTTCTTGTTATTCAAGCAATAATGGGTTAAGAAAAGAAAGAATACGAAGCTATATCGCTATTATTTCAATTTTAGCATTTGCAAAATTTTAATCCCGACAATTCCTAATTTTTCTTGTTTGAACTTAGTTTGACATTTGCAGACAGAAAATTTCAGTGTTTCTATCTAAAATCTTTCCATTTTTAGGTCATGAGATTGACACATTACTTTCTTCATTTTGTATTATTTTGAATTTATCCTGCAGGCATTTGATACAAAATTGTATTTATTTAATTGAAAGGAAGAAATTTATAACAGTAAAATCTAATAATACCACATTTAAAACTGACTATTCATAACTTTAATATAAAATTTTAAAATTATAAACTATTTAACACTGTAATTGTTTTGACATTCTTAATGTTTGAATTTTAAGCAACAATATTGTGAAATTTAAAAAAAAGAAACCTACAAAATTGACTAAAAAATGTGATTAAAAAAATCACTGTCGTTTTCACCGTTCACAATTGAAGAATTTTAATGATTATAAACCTTCAAAGTTTAATTATTTCTAAAAGTTTGAAAATGATATGCACTCTAATTGAAAAATGTCAAAATTAATGAATTCTAACATAAAAATTTAAAAATTAAATAATTCCAAACTCCTTCGAAAATTAAGGCATTCTTAAATTAGCATCTTGAAACTACGTCATTAAAAATAACTTTTTTTCAAATTGTGCATCATGATTTTTCAAATTAAATAATTTTAATCAAAATGCTCAAGTGAAAAGACAATTGATAATAGTAATAATAATAATTATAATTCTTAATAATAGTAGCTAATAGCGTCTAAGTGACGCAATGTCCATAAATAATAGAATAACTGCAGACTGAATATAACTAGATGAAGTCAGTAAATAATGAGACCATGAAGATCTGACCTAATATTACTTATAAATCTTGTTACACAATATTCGAGACAAACAACTGTAAGAATAGTAAAACTGAGCACCTGGAAGGGATGAAGAATAAATTATGGAGAAAGTTAATGACTTCCAGAAGCATACGAATATCAGCATCCTCAAAATTACACACGCTACGAAATATCCACTATTATTACAATATCCTTCTAAAATCACTTATAAGATTTTAAAGCAAAAACTGTCATCTTCTCCCTTATGAAAATTAACCATTAAGATTCAGGCAAAATATTTTGGTTAAAAAACGTAAAAGTGGGGATAAAAATGTTAATTTTCGTTGGATGACCGGACAATTTAGAAATTTTGAGTCACATGAATAATCTTACAATGACAAGCTGTAGGTGAAGCGCGAAGGTGAAAAAGTCGTTTGTGTGAGGGCAAATAAAATATTGGTTGGTAGGGTGGTTTTATTGTACGATCGTCGTAAATTTGGACCTGTTTTTCACATTTCTCGTATCATCTGCCTCCCCCTCCCACTGTCTTTATGTCTCCCTCTTCGAAGATTTCGCGAATCACCTTTTCCTCAGGATCTCATCTTTGATACAGCGAGAATCGTTCAACCCGACAAACAATCATTCTCGGCGGAGCTACGTGTGGTTGGATTTTCTCCTGGCGTAGAAAAGTGACCTCAGCAAGCAATAGCATTTCCGGCAATCGCTATTGGCTAGCATCCGAAAACTTCCTTGTTGGATCTTCACTCTCTACAATGTTTATTCTTCCTCTTCCCTTTACCCTTTCCCTTACCCTCAACAAAAACCTCGACCCCTTTCACGTCACCTTTCCTCCATTTCGCGTATACTATCTTCTAGTTCCCCCCAGGCACGGCAACCGTGAAAAGACTTAGGACTTTTGCAATCAAAATGTATTGGAATCAGAAGTTCTTCGACTTGGCATCCTCGATTTGCCTTATCTCTTTATTTCTAAAAAAAAAAAATGAAGTCGTAAAGCGTCTGGCATGGGGGCTACTATCTTTTTCGTAAGCTTTAAAAAAGTCGATTCTTGGCCTGGAGAAGAGACTTTCGGCAAAAAGCCAGAAACACTAGTTCCCCTAGGAAACATTCAAATGAAGTTGTGAGATATTTTCATACAATCATGAATGGGAAACTATTTTCCACGGGCTAATATTTTATTTTTATACGCTTTTTCATCCCTGAAATTGAGTTAATAAAAGTAGCTTCACATTTATCTGATTAGGTTTTATATTTATTGTAGAAAATCTATATTAAGCGTATAGAAGAATTGTCAATTTATCATGCATATGCGTTTGATCAAATAAGAACAATTAGATATTTTTAAACGTAACTTAATGTAATTAATAATTGTAAGTACATTAAGTAATCATTTTTTTAAATAATTTTTTTCTGAAAGAAGACCTTTTCGATTGGTCTGCTGGGAATCGAACCACAGTACTTCCGATTACCGGTAGGGTGCCTTTTCCATTGCGCTTCTAGAAATCGCAATTAGAATATTTTTTTTAGAAACATACGCTGTATTATGTAAGGTGTTATGTACTAATACAAGTCAACTTCCTAAGGATTCTGTTTATCACCAGAGAAAGTAACACGGACCAGGAGAGATATCTTTTTCACCTATTGTGCAAATCGAAATCAACGCTACCGATCTAAGTTAACGTTTCAAATAACATAAATTATTAACGTCTTTTCCGATTAAATTATAATATGAATTACAAATTTTCTTCATGCATTTTTTTCTCTGAAACAACGTTCGATTCACTGAGCAACGATCGAGAATATCGTTTTTTCAGAAAAATTTAACTTCAAATTTCATGGCGGGTGAAAAAGATATCTCTACTGATCGGTGTTTAAAAAATTGACTTATATTAATACATAACACCTTGCGTCATGCAGCATGTGTCTGAAAAAATATTCTTTTTTCAATCTCTTTAGTAGCTTAATGGGAAAAGTACAATCGAAAGTTATGTGGTTCGATTCCCAGCAGATCGATCGAAAAGATGCTTTTTAGAAAAAATTGAATTAAAAAAATTTGTGATTCGGATTTCTTTCTAGTCTGAAAATAAGTTAATAATTTATGTTATTTTATGAATTAACTAATATAGATAGTGCCGATTTCTATTTTCCCGGTGGGATAAAAAGATATCTCTACTGATCGGTGTTCAAAAAATTGATTTGTATTAACACGTAATACCTTGCATATTGCATCATGTGTTTCTGAAAAAATATTCTTCATTCGATTTTTTAGTAGCTTAATGGGAAAAGTACAAACGGAAGTTATGTAGTTTGATTCCCAAGATACCAATCAAGTTGATCTTTTTTTATAAAAAATTTAATTAAAAACATGTGTAATTTGGATTTTTATCTATTTTCAAAAGACGTTATTAATTTATGTTATTTTATCAGTTAACTAAGATCGATAGTATTGATTTCTATTTTCACGGAGGGTGAAAAAGATATCTTCACTGAGCGATGTTACCTTCTCTGATCATGATACAGATTCCATGATAAATTGACCTAATCACTACATTAATGCTACCTTTATTACGAAGCAAAGTGCTGTCTTACGCCTAGAGTGCCTATCTGTTGAATCTCGCGTTTGGCGCTCGATAATGGGTTACCTCGCGCTTAGCGCTCGGATTTGCATTTCGATTCTTTGTATTATATTATTATATTATATTCTAAATTTTCTACTTAATTAATTCTACTTAAAGATTAAGTTGCTCAAAGCTCTGTAGGCTTTGAAGTACACAATCTCGTCGTGACACTCGCGCTGCGCACTCGATTTTGGACAAACATTTGTAAATTTATATTTTTTTGACCACCTTAAGATAAATAAAAAACTGCAATCCTTTTTTCAGACATTTTTTTTTATCTCGCGTCGTTATATGATAAGCATAGGATTTTGGTTTTCATATTATTTTTGATTGATTAAGCAAAATATCCTAAAAGTCTTCTTTTATATTTCTGACTTATCTCGCGTCTTTTTGCGTAATAAAAAATATTTTCTGCATATTACTCACGATAAATCAAAACAAAATTACGAGTCCTATTGGAAAATGGTTAAAAGACCTATTTTTTAATTTTTTGAGTTCTTCTTAACCACTAAATAGGGGGAAATTTTTTGAAGTTTTAAAAAACGAAAAGCGATGCTCATTTTGATTTTCAAAGACGAGTAATTTGATACACGTAAAATATTTTTTTATTATTTCCCCAGGTCGCTAGGGTTGTACAAAAAATAGGCGAACTTTAGCGTCACTCTTTCCTTTGATAACACATTGAAGCTCTTAATATGTGGATCCGCAATACAACTTTGGATGTTGTGCTGTTGTTTTTTTATCAGTAGGCGAAAGCTAAAAAATGGACATTGAGGTTTTCAGACACTTATGCTTTAAAAGTTTATTTTAATCCGATTTTCTTTAATAGGGTCATGTGAAGACTGGAGAAAATGGTCAAGGTTGGGAAGGAGGAGTGGGATCGGTGTGCAGGAGTATGGATGGACTTGCATTAGCGCAAGTAAATATATATTCAAACTGTGAGAGGATATTGAAGGAAAATTTTTGTATATTAGTAATCCAGATCAACTCTTTGGAGGATATTAATATATGGGAAGAGGAATAGAGTTGGAAAGATGTAGGAAGAAATGGAAGTTTTTCATGTGGGAAAGGTGAGGGGGGACGGAGAGGATAAGGGAGAGGGGCAGATTTGGTAGTAAGAAGTAGGAGGAGATGAAAGTGGTTGGTAGTAGAAGGGACTGAACGGGTGTCAGAAGGCTATAGTCACTGATTTTATATATTAAAAGATTTTAAGTATGGGATTTACTGATATAAGGGTTTCCAAAAGAGAGAGAGAGAGAGAGAGAGAGAGAGAGAAATAGAGGATTGAGGTTTTTAAAAATCGGAAATACTAGAATGATTATGTTTAGCGGTTGACAAGGGAGGAGGATGAGCATGATTGGGAGGAGGTAATGGGAAGGGTTGGAAGGGATCAGTGGTTTGAGGAGGTCGGACAGAGAAGAGTGATATGTATGATAGTGGTATTAATCTAAGAATTTGTAACTGTCAACTTTAGAAGTAATCTGTATGTAAATAACTTTATAATAAAGCCTAAGGTTTGTGAAGCTCACAAGGGTCAATTCAAAGTTGTCACTTCGTTATAAAGACCTCATTCCACCGTATTAGAGAGTTCGATAGTCAGCCAAAGTATTCGGTAGTGTGGCAAGAGCTGGGGATTCTTGACGCATACGCAAAGCCAGGAAGCAAACCGCTTGGCTAGTGCAGCATCATTTGAAATGCTCAAAGTTCCCAGCCACCGATGATCCTCCGTCACCGGGCAAGCTTCAGACCATTTTGCATCGGTCTCGCGGTACACAGAACAGATAACTATGCTGTGTATATCGTTAATTCTGCAGACTATTTGCTCTACAGAGTGCAGAGTCAATTCTGGTGTACACTAACGCTCGCAACAAGACGAGAACCGCTTGCTGGAAATTTCCTACACTCCCTTCTATTGACACTCTCTTATTGCATGAGAATAACAATAATTTTGCGGTGATATATTTTAAAACTTTAGGAAATCCAATTATCATAATTTAAACAGTTACTACAAATTTTTTTGCTTTAAAAATTGAGGGTCGTCCATAAACTACGCCACTAATTTGTTGGGGGGGGGGGTCAGAAATTGTGCTAGAAAACATGCTGTAACAGTTCGAGTGTTTTCAAGAAACTTAGTAGAAAATTCAACTATTTTGAACACTTTTGTTCAAAATTCATTGTTTGTAAATTCATAATTTTGGTTAAAAAGTCCTCTGTTTGGTTGATTTTTTTTCTGAACATTAATTTCTTAACTGAAAATGTATCTATTCTATTTTTGTCTGAAAATTAATATTTTAATATGAAAATGGATCTCTTCTAGTTAATAATTTAATTACTTGGTTTAAAAATGATTTATTTTGTTGAAAATTCTTTTTTTTTTAAATAAAAGTAATCTTTTTGTTGAAAATTAATCTGTTTTGTTTAAGGATTAAAAATTTTTTATAATCGTTATTTTTTTTTAGTTTTACTTTCTTTATTTGAAGTAGAAATAAAATTTTGGTTAAAATATCAACTAATTTCTGTACAAGTTTAACCATTTTGCAGGAAAATTATTTTTTTTTGTTTTTGTTAAAAATTCATATTTTTCGCTAAAAAATTGTACTGTTTCTTACACAAATCGTCTTTTTGTCTTAAAAATTTAACAATTTATTAGAAAATTAAGCTACTTAGGTGAAAAAATTAAAGAATTAACATAATTGCAATTGATATTTTTGTTTAGAAATTCAAATACAATTTCAAGTACAATTTCTTTATTGATTTTTTTTTAAGATGCACCTCTTTGTTTAAAAAGTAAAATATTTTGTTGAAAATGAGTTCTGTTCCTGTAAAAATTAATTTTATTATCTAGTAATCTAAGTAATCTATTTTTGGTTAAAAAATGTATTGTTCTTAGAGTTCCGTTTAAAAAACTAATTTTCCACAAAAAATGGAACTTTTAATTTTTTGTGGAAAATTAATTTTTTCAATTGAAAACTTAACGGTTTCATTTTTTGTAAAAAAAAAAACTTTCTTCATTAGTTAAAGATTTACCTTCTGGTTCAAAATTTATTTATTTTGTTCAAAATTGGTCTTTTGTTAGAAAGTTAATCCTCTTGGTTAAGAATTCATCTTTGTAGGTTAAAAATTAAACTATTTGGTTAAGAAGTCAACTATTTTGATCAAAATTATTCTTTTCGTTTCAAAAGTTAATATTTTTTCTAGGAAAGTAATCTTTCATGGTCTTCAAAAAAATTTGCTGTTTTGGCTTAAAAATTAAAATATTTGTTTGAGAAATTTCACTATTTTGTAAAAAATTAATTTCTTTTAAATGAAATTTTAACTTTTTAGTTGCCACTGACACTGTTTAGTTAAAAGTTAATTTTTATTTGTTTAAAATTCATCTTTTTGGGTTGATGATTCTTCTTTTTTGTTTTAAAATATTTTTTATTTTAAATTGAACTGTTTCATCAAAAATGAAATATATTTCAACTTGGAATCTGAGGAATTTAAAGCGTTTCCTATTGAATTCAATATAGTATATATAAATATTGATTTTATTCAAAAGGATTAACTCCACTATTAGTCCCCCATTTTTGTAAAAAAATAACATTATTTTCTCTATTTTGATAGCATTTTGGTCTATGAAGTCTTATGATTATATATCCTTTATTTACGCTTAAGTCACGTAGGCATATTAGCCACTGATTCCAATAGAAATGCAACAAAGTGCAGAATTAAATTTTACTTTACTTTACTTTCTGCCATAATAATAAATATATAAATAAATAAAATTCTGCCATAATTTACGTTACTTTACTTTCGGCCATAATAAGCTTATGGATGTCCCCTTCATTCTATATTCAGCTAATTCTTAATAATAAATAAATATTAATAATTGATTTATGTCTCCCTCGAGTTTTTGGTGATGACGTGAAGGGAAGGAGGGTGATGGATTATTTGGATGTTTTCCATTAAAGTGATTAGAATATGTTGGAGGTGATAAGCCGACAGAAGATTAGTGATGATTTACATGGAGGTGCCTAGGTATACTGAGATTCACAGTAGATGTAAATCAGCTGTTCTGCTGGAATATGCAGAAGCTGCAGATGGCAGGCCAGGATTTCCACGCGTTTCCACTGTTAGGTCCACCTCCTATCTCCACTCCTGTATTGGCATGCCTACCTAGTGTTCCCGGGGGTATCGTCCGCTTACCCTACGTTATCTGCCACAGACCAACCCCACGTCTAACCCCTGCCCCCAATTTCCAATCTCGCGCACTCGTTCATTCACTCCCTTAATCCCCTAAACCCACAATTTTCTTCTTTTTATTAGCCAAACTTCAAGTTTCTCCATAAACCAGAAAAAGAAACCTTTAACTCACCCTAAAACATTATACTTTATAAAACTTTTAACAAAGAAAAAAATTCTCTTAGTTTTCACAACGCAGTCAAAGGTCAAAATAAAAAAAGCATTTTCATTTTTAGTTTTAAGTGAAGCTTTTTTTTTTTATTCGGACGACCGGCGAAAGTTATATGCTATGTTATCATAAGTGCATATTCAGCATATACCTCATCCAAATTCAGATTAGTATTTTGTCTGGTTAATAACTTTTTTTCTTTCTAATCCAAGTTAACCGCTAAAGATGTATGCTATGATAATCAAAGTACCTGTAAAGTATAGATATCATACAAATTATTTAATGTTCGCACACTTAAATTACCGAAAATTTTAATAATCATGAAGAATTTTATATGTGCGTTATTTTCAAAACAATACATTTTTTTCTAATCCGAGTAAACATTAAAAGTTGTGTCGTATCATGATATAAGCGCCTATACAGTATAGAACTCATTAAAAATTATCTTGTGCTTGCTACATTAACGTAAGCTTGCAACACAAGATCATTTTTTGTTAGGTTCATACTGCTGAGGAAATTACATTAGTATACTGGCCAACTTTTACTGTTTATTCGGATCAGAAAAACAAATTATTGGCTTTAAAATAGTAAGGAAAATACCCTTTTTCGCGATTTTTACCATTCACGGTACTGTGACTTGAGTACAACTGTTACCATCCACCCGAATAGCAAAAAAATGATTGGCTTGCCCATTGTGCGAACCAAAAGAATTTTTTTTTGGCTTAAACTTTTAGAAGATCAATTTAGTACACACAGGAAACACAAATTATTTACACATTATAAATATGTCTGCGTCTAGCCGTCCCAAAACATTCGAATAGTTAAAAACGGGGATGAATCAGTCGTACCGAAAAGTCGGGACAGCTGGCGAAGCTTATAACAAATATGACATCTTATCCCGAATTTTTGGATGACATAATAATAAGTATAAATAACCATAAATTTCTCACTCTTCAATAAAATTTATTGATATTATAGGTCAATTCGTTTCGAATTAACTATTCTTTTCTATTGTTGCATCGACTTGGAATTATTTTATGGAGATAATTTTTACTCTAGAAATCGAATTTTCAAACAATATAGACTATCATAATTTCCTTGCGCTTAGATAAAATGCATTAATATTATTAATCAATCGATTCTTCTCGAAACAAGGACTCTTTTAAATAAGCCAGTCGGGTTGCTACGACAGCACCACTACTGGGGAACCGTTGTTTAGAAATTTGATTTTGAATTAAATATTAACAAGAAATCTTGTGATAAATAATTATTCCAGACCATAGTTCAATATTTTTTAATAAAGTGATTTGATATTCACTGTGTCTTTGTACTAATATTGCTCTAATAACTTTGAGATACCCAATGTTTCCCATGTAAGGTGACGCTGTTGTCAAGGTCAAAGAGGTATCCTTACAGACGTATTGTTGCGTCAACTTTGAATTATGTTTATTAAAAAGTTATTCACAAATCCTTCCAACATTTATAAGACATTAGTATTTAAAAAAAGCCCTTCCACTTTCATAAATTTAACCGCAACCGTCTTAAAGTTATCGTATTCACACAAAAGTGTTACATTCAAATACACATCCTAACGCATACATCCGAAAAATTTCTTACAGTACATTGTATTAGCAATTTTGGAATTAAAGTGCATTCAATTAAAATTTTCTTAATATTTTCGACACCAGAGTCGAAATTTCGACCCTGCTTTGAAGTTGCAGCTCCTGATTAGAACCTGCTTTGATGCTATTTAAACTTATAGCCCCTGCTTTTAACTTTTAACTTCTAGAGAATGAAACATTAAGGCCTACTTTGACTCTAATTAAACCTGTGGGCCCTACTTTGAATCTTTATAGGCTAAAATCTTCACATTCAAGAACCTACTATATTCACGTATATATAAATATTTCTTTACAATGCTCAATCACAGAAAAATATATTCTCTTCGCTAAAAATGCTGAAAAATTGTGTAAGAATGATATTCATAATCAAAAATTACTAAATAATGTCGATTAATAAGTCATTATAAAAATTGTTATTAATAATTATTGGGTATCTGTGTTATCAACATTCATTTAGGTGATTGAGAATTAAAAAAAAGTATAGGCATAAAAATTAATTATTTATTAAATTATTCATGAAATAAAAAATTTGAAAGATATATTGAAATATATATTTAATAATTATAATTAAATTTACTGATT
>JAAAKG020083737.1:0-16680 GCA_010014905.2 Druon quercuslanigerum | reverse complement strand
CGAATAGGCCACGCACAGAGGTGGTGCTTGATTGTGGCTTTATTTTGTAATTTTGATCATCGAAAAATTAAATAATGTGCGAGTTGTTTGCCCAAAGGAAAATAATAAACTACTTATTAGGAACTGAAACTATAATTTTCATTGCACCTACGCACTGTTTTGTATTTAATTTATTTTTTAAATTCCATTATTATTCACTTTTTATATTTTTTCATTGTTTTTCATATAAATAATTTATTTAAAATATAGCTGCTTAATTCGGTTGAACAATAGTTTACTCTCGTAACAATATATCTACAATTTTTATTAATCTAGTTGATAAAAATTTTAGAAAATAAAAAAAACTGTTCATCATTTTTTTATTCTTTAATATGGGTATAATTCTGAATTGAAATAATTGTAAGTAATAAAAAAAAACAATGAATAATTTAAAAACTTTACCATATTTTGAACTACAAATTACTGATGAGCAGAATCAAAAGTGTAAGAGAGCCCCAATCAAGGACCACCTCTGTGCGTGGTCTATTCGGTCCTGCCTCAACGAAGGAGGCGAGCAGCAGACCGGCCGTGAACCGTGATCGTTGACTAAAACTCAACTCAGATACGATTGAACCTTTTTAATCGTATCTCGGGAACCGATAAAGATTTTTAAGGTTTCTTTGGCTTAAAATTTCAGCTCTATGTCGTATAATTTTCAGATTTTTTCAACAATTTTCCTAGGTCATGCTAAAAGTTGAAGTCGAGGTACAAAATTTTAGAAAATCTAGAATTGTTCTATAAACTTATCACGTGCTGTATTCTCTTTAACAGATAAAAAAATTCTGTTTGACATTACTAGACGTGGAATTTCATAGTCTTTCTAACTGTTTTTTTTTTAAATGTCCTGTCATCTTTTTTCGCTGAGTTATTGTGTTTCAAAGCCAGCAGTGATTTTTAATAGTGTTTACGTCAATCGATCTCATAATTTCCGACGGTAGTGCAGTTGCATATGTTCAGGAAAGTGTGCAGTTTAAAATTTTTTATATTTTACACCCAGATCTACGCGATTTAGTTTAATCGAACATAAAACGAGTGTTATTCTTTATTATTTCTTTAGTTTATGAAAATTTGGAAGTTGTATTTTGAAAATCGCGCCAAATCAAGCCAATCAAATGCAATCACATTGTCAACTAGTTCCGGTACAGCGGCGCCAATCAGAATTCTCAAACAAAACGCGTGAAGCCGGATGCTGACGCCCGACGCCAACGGAAAAAAGGACATTGAGATTCTGCTCATTCTCACTCTGCCATTCTGCTGAAAACCACGAAAGGTGCTTTACGAGTATTCCTTTGTTGATTGAAAAATCCTCCCGCATCAAGCATTTCTTCAGTCACTCATTTCTTAAAAAGGTAGGTTTGATTTTATAGTCACTTTTCCTTATTCTTTTTCTTAATATTTTTGAAATTATATTATTAATATGAATAATACTTTCGAATGTTCAGATTAGTTGAGTTTACCATTCCAAAATTCCATTTGACGCAAACAGTATCTGAATAGTTTTTTCGTCTGCGTACACACTTATTTAAAAAATGAGTACTATGTAGTATTTAAAACATTAAATGCCAGTATCTATTGATTAAAATAAGACAACTTAATTTTGAGGTTAATCTGTCGACACCACGTGTCGCCAGCATTACACGTACCGGCTATTAGGTCATAAAATTTAAGGGCGTTGGAGTCAGCACCCAAGCTTGATATTTAATTTCTTTATTTTAATCTATATACACTAAAATGAGTTTTTTTTTGTAAAACGTTTTTCTATGCTTGGATTAGAATTGACGGCAATTTTTTTGCACGAAAAACAATTAAAAATATACAATTCTAGTATTTCTGGAGTAAAATAAGGCAATTCAGTGTTGAGGCTTAGGATTTTATAAACTTTAAGAATGAATATACAATTGTGCTTATAAAATAAATGTGGAACTTGGATGAATTTAAATTTAGAAAAGAGAATGTGTTCTTATTCTGAGAAACTTCCAATATTATATATAATTTTTGTGGTTAAAATTTGTATTGTTATGTTGAAAATTTAACAAGTTTGTTAAAAAAAAACCTTTTTCTTTTCTTTAAAAATTCAGCTTGTGGGAAAAATTTAAATATTTGATAGAAAGCTAACTTTTTTGTTGAAAAACCATACTATCCGTTTGAAAATTAAACGTTTTTGTAGAAAATTACTCTGGAATGAAATAAACGTTTTGGAGGACTTTTGTCTTTCTTTAATTACTGAAAAATCTTTCTTTGGTAAAAATAAGTATTATTTGGTTTAAAAGCAATTTTATCTTTGTTAATTAAAAACGTTTGACTGACAATTAATCTTTTTTGTTTTAAATTCCATAATGCGGTTTATAATTCGTTTATTTCGTTGAAAATAAATTGAAAATGTTATTACCTAAAAATTTAACTGTTTAATTTTCAGTAAAAATTTATCTTATTTAATTGAAATTTTAAATATTTGATAGCAGATTCGTGTATTTTCTTGAAAATAGGAAGGATAAAAGTAATCTCATTAGATTTAACTGCATCCTTTTGGTTGGAAACGTAGTTATTCTGCTGTGGAAAATGCCACTCATTGGTTAAAAATTTATATCATCGGTTGAATATTTAACTATTTTGTTGACAGTTCCTTCTTTTTCTGTTAAAAAATCATTTTTTCCACTGAAAATTTAACTTTCAATTTTTTCTTCAAAACTCGTATTTTTATTGGTAACTGATCTTTCTACGTTTTGGTGGAAACTTTTTTTCATTAATGATTAAAAAATCTTTCTCTGAAAATTAAAGTTAAAAATTAAACTGTCGTGTTAAAAATAAATCTCATTTGTTTAGAAATTCATGTATGTTGTTAAAAATTCGCCTTTTTTCTAAAAATTAATTTTCTTAGTCAAAAATCCCAATATTTGGTAAAAAAACTTCATTCTTTGGTTCAAGATTCACCCTAAGATTCATTATTTTCGTTAAAAATGCTTTGTTTTTAATCGAAGCTGCATCTCTTAGAAAATGAACATTTAACAAAAAGAAACATTGCCAAGGAAAAAGTTGGAGAATTTAGAAATTGGGATTATTTTTAACAACCCTGATTTGTCTCGTGGCTTTCAAAACTATGCTTTAAATCTCTTTCTTTTATTTATTTCAGCATGATTAGCCAAAAAGGTGTCCACGGAAATTTCCCCTGCAGTAAAATGCAGCAACTCCTTGTTTCCCGTGGAAAATTGCTCGAGCTGCTGAGTCCAATAGGTACAGTTTTGAAACAAAAATAATACAATTTAAAAAGAATTTTGTACTAAATGATTATATTTATCAGTCCGTGTTTCACCTGAATTATATTGATTATAACCCTCTGATAATGATTGTACTTTATCTCTTAAATTAAATTATAATTAAGGAAGTAAAGCAGTTTGAATTTTAATGAACAATTTTTTTTAGGTCAAATCGAGAAGCAAAAGGTAGTCTGCGTTTCAAACGGAGATCGGTTTCGAAAATTCAATGTTTGGGTGTCTGGACATTTACTAACAGGTAAGATTGTTTAGAAAAATATTAATAAGAATTTAATTTAAATCGGATCGATACTTTTTTGGCGATAATATAGGCAACGTTGTTTGTAATTTCTTTGAATACATATTTTTAAGTCTTCGAAATATTTTTATAAAGGAATAATACTGTTAAAATTTAGAGAATTAAAATTCTAACTTGGAGCAGTGAATTTTCCAATAGGATCAAAATTTGGAAAATGGAATTTTCGGAAAGAACTACAATTTTTATGTGCAACAGAAAATTTTCTAAAAGAATTATAATTCTGACCTGGAACCGTGAATTTTCCAAAAAAATTAAAAAAAGATTGCAAAGAATTTCAAGTTTCTAAAAAATTTGTAGAGAAGTTTTTAGCAAGAAATTAAATTTTATTAAGTTATGGAAAGTTAATAAACTTTTTAAATGTATATCATCATTTGGGAAATTGGAAGGGTAATTTCCAAATCCTACCTTTTTAGCAACATTGATACTGTTTATTGATTTAGGGGTTTGTGTGTATATAATTAACTCTTACGTGATGATTTATTAAAAAATGAAAGTAGTGGACTGACAGTCTGTGGAGAAAACTAATAATCTGAAGTTTCTGTTACACATGTTTATATTAGAAATTTTTGTTTCTGATTTACTGATCGATTTTTTTTCAATTTTCAGCTGCCGACCAATAAAAACAATAGGAACAAATTTGGAAGCTAATGATGTAAGTATTTCGAAATTATATAAAGGTTTGTTATTAAACATAGGCCCTAGAAAAAAACCCCATTTTCTCTTAAAATATACAATGTTTGAAAATACAAATGTTCTCTATATTATATCTACCAAATTATTCTATTCAAAGCTATAATATTTTATCACAAGAAAAGCAAGTCTTTTTTATTTTTGAAATTAATAAGTTGACACTATTTTTTTTATTTAACATTGCTTTTTTATACCTCAGGATTTAATTTGAAAATGTTTAAAGTTAAGCATGTTTACAACTTTTAATATTGAAAAATGTGGAATTATGGATTTTGAAATAGCTTATGTTTCTAATTTTTAAAAATAAAAATCTGGAAATGTCAGTTTGCATTATAAAATTGAATAACAATTATTCTTAGTTTGTAAAAGTAGCTATATATGCCTCTATTTAACAGTTCTCTTTATGTAATATGTTGAAAATTCAACAGTTTGTTTACACTTTTTTTCTCTTTTTGCCTGAAAATCTTCATAGTTGAAGTATCAACTGTTACTTTTCTTACAATTTATTTTTTTGAATGAAAATTTAATGATTTGGTTAAAAGTTCATCCATTTGATTGAAAAATAAGCCATTTTGTGTTTTCTTTGGCTGCACATTGTTTTGTTCATAAATTATTATTTAATTAAACTGAAAAATCACTTATCAATCCAGTTAAAGATTCATAATTTTAGTTGAAATATCATCACTTTGTGATTTAATTGAATATTTAAGGACGAGATAAAGTATAAATTTGTTTGTATTTAAATATTTAATTATCTGATGGTGCTCATATATTTAGGAATATCTTATAATATAATTTGTGAAAGCCTTAAGAACGGAAGAAATCTTTATTTATAATAAACTTGCAATTTCGAGTCATTTGTTTTTAAAAATGGCTTGATACTGTGAAAAACTATACCTGGAAAAAATTTGGTATTGCCAGGACATTTTATTCCAGGATTTTAGTAGGCGCCTTATTGCATGTATTTCTAAGATTTGCAAAGATTTCTAGGTGTTTTAAGAGTGTTTAACGAATTAAAAAAAAAAAATTAGGAGACGAAAGTAAAATTTATTTCAATTTTAATTTTGAAAGATTCCAAAGAATTTCAAGGATTATTATTTCAAAAACTTGTCATCGGACATTATCAAATAAGTTGCTTTTATTATTGTAAAATAAAAATCTAGAGACTGCTTAAAAAATGTAAATTTTCTTATAGAAATGGTTTCTTTTCTAAATATTATATCTCACCTTTTTCGTGAAGAATGACTCAATTTCCTCCGTTTTGAGCTTTTTCCGCTGTGATCCCTACTGATTATACCGTGATGACAAAATTTTATTCTGAAAATGATTTCATGCTGTGACAGCCCTTTTGCTCTGATACTTCTCAAAAATTCAAAATCTTCCAGGTGAACGTGAATTTGACTTAAAATCGACTTTTCTGTGTTTCAGGGATCAAGATCATGAACAGAATCGTGAATGATAAAGGATCTAATAAAGTGAGTTCCAGAGTTCGGTCATGATCCAAAACGATAGAGGCGGCAACAGAAGAAAAAATGGTAAATAATATTTAGTAATAAATCAGGGTGTCTACCATACCTAGAACACATAAAAACCTGGAATTGTCAGGTTCTTTGTATATATCTGGAAAAAACTGGAAATGTCAAGGAATTTTTTCAAGAGCGTAGTGTTTTTTATTAAATTGCTATATTAAATGGAAGAACACGCTCTTTTGTTTGAAATCATTTTTTGATTGAAAGTTAAGTTTATTCCAAGTGCAACTTAAATTATTTTGTTGAAAATTTGAATTAATTAAAAATAAATATTTAATATTTGGATGAAAAATTATTCTTGTTTGAAAATCTTGAACTTTTTGTATAAATCAATCTTCTGGGCTGAAAATAATTCTTTTCATGGAAAATTTAATGATTCTAGTTGAAGACTTACCAATTTATTTCAAAATTCATGTTTTTGGTTGCAAATTCAACTGTTTCAGTTGGCAAATCATCATTTTAGTTGAAAATCCCTCACTTTGGTTGAAAATGCAATTTTTAAGTAAAAAAGTAACTATTCAATTGTTATCAGACAATTTATCGTTTAGAATTTAAAATTAATGTATTTTCAATAAAATTCGTCTTCGTTTATAAAAACAATTCTTCTATTCAATTTTTGTTTGAAAGTGATGAATGTATTTCGGTAAAAAATTTGTTTTATTTGTATTTGATAATGCAAATATTTTGTTGAACATTCATGTATTTTTAATTTTTTTGTCTGCATGATCTAAAATGGTAGAAAGTTCACCGTTCCGGTTAAAAATAAAATTTTGCTCAAAATTGAAATCTCAAAAATTCATCTTTTTCATTAAAAGTCATTTATTCGAGATAAAGATTGATCATTTTTGTTGAAAATTCATTAGTTAGGTTGGAAATTTAACTGTTTAGTTAAAAGTAGGCCTTCTTTAATTGAAAATCCAACTTTTTTGTTAAAAATTCATGTATTTAATTCAAAAGTAGTCTTGCTCTGAATATTTACCTATTCCATTTTTGGTTGAAGTGATATTTTTTAGTTCTAAATTCAGCTATTTGTTTGAAAATTGATCTTTTTAATTTGAAAATCCAACTCTTTTAATGAGAATTAATTTTTTAAATCTTCTTTTTGGTAGAAAGTTAATTCTTGTGGTTGAAAATTCAACTATTTGTTTCAAAATTTATGTATCTTTTTGAAAGTCTAAATTTCTACGTGAAAAGTTAAGAATTAGAAGTTTCATGCACTTTAGAGACAAATTCGAGAAATGATGAATTATTTTTTTAGCATTATTCAATTATTTATTTAATCTATCGTGCTAAAACATTTAATAATATCTTGTAATATTAATTAAATTCTTATAAAATAAAACGGACATTATTCGTAATAAACTAGCGAAAAATCATACCTAGAAAAAGCTTGAGATACCTGGATTTGTCAGGGAACTTTTTCCAGGATTTCAGTAGACACCCTATAAATATATTACAGAAAGTTTTTTTTATATATAGGGATAAATTAGATTATGATGATACCTAATGTCATGCCAGACTGGAGTTTCTGATCAAGCGTGATTGTGAAAAAATATTCTGAGATTATCAATTTAAAATAATAGTCGAACATTTTTGTATGGAACACTTCAACAAAGGCGTCTATTTTCAGGATTATTAGTCGCAGGATCTTCCCGAAGATGGTCCCTGTGTTCGTCCATCAAAAACTTAAAAATGAGCCTTGTGAGTATTTCGAGATTTTTTATTTACAATTTAATTGAGTGTTGTTAAAACTTTGATTGTATAATGATGAGAATCTTGCTAATAAGAAAGGTATAAGATACCCAACGTGCGTTCTAGCCAAAAGGATACTGATTATATACTGATTTAAAAATCACTGCTGTCGTATTTTGAAGGAAATTGCTTTAATGTACATTTTCTTTCAGATTTGTCGAAATACTCAAAATTATTGATATCCTAATCGTCAATATTCTTAAGATTGGGACATGCCTCGCCGACATGAGTAAGTATTTTAATTTCTTTTCTACTTATGATGATTTCTTAACTCATCATGATGACAAGAAGTAGATCATCAAAATTATCCCGTGTTAGTTTCAAAGCCAACATGGGATATTTAACAATTTTTCTTAAAAAGGAAACAAATTTCTAAAACTATGCTGCATTTGTTAATCAAGTATTTTTATTAAATAAATTGGTTAAAAATTCTTCTTTGTAGGATAAAAATCCAAATTTTGGGTTGATTTTTAAACTATTTTGTTGAAAATTTAATTATTTTCTTTGAAATTCAAATGTGTCGTGGAACATTTATGTTTGCATAGGGAATTCGTATTTTGATTAAAAATCTTTTTATTTGTTTGTAGAATTGCCATCATCTTGTTCGTTTAAAAATAATTTCTTTCTTTTTAATTCAAGTGTCTTCTAAAAAATTCGTGTTTTTAGTTCGAAAATTTTTATAATTTGTTATTAATTATGTGCAAATTCGACCATTTGATTGAAAATTTATCTTTGCAGGCTGAACATTCAACTATTAGATTACAATTTAAACTGTTTTGATCGGAATTTATTTCTCTATTATTATCATATTCAAATTTTAGCATCATCAAGTAGAGAATTGATTTGTTTATAGTCGATTCTCTGTGAAATGGTGCGAGATTAAACGTTTTTTGTCGCCTTTGACCTGTCTTTGCTTGTCGAAGTGAAACGAAGAACAACAATTTCTTCTAATTATTACGTTCTTCTTTCTCATATATGACTACGACTACAATTAAAGAGCATTATTTTATTATATGTAAGAGTAGTTTTTATATTACTGAATTTTACGGTTTAGTTGAAAATTCGTTTTTTTTTTGTTGGAAAATTTTTTGCAACCGAAAATTTAACTTTTGCTTTTGGTTAAATATTCATCTTGGTAAAAAGTGTGGCTTCTTAAATTAAAATACATCTTTTTTTTGAATATTTTGTTGAAAATACGCTACAATAGATATTTTTTATACCTTTACTGAATTATCTGTACAATACATTTAATTTCGGTTACAGAGGATCACCTGGGCACTATACCGAGTTTGCTGTTGTTTTGGGGGAAGATGCCGAATGTGCAGGTAATTTTAAATTTATTTTAATTAATTTTTGATATAAAAATGTGCATTTTTAACTTTTTCAAAATGCACTCGGTATCTCCAGCGCCTGGTTCACCACGCGATGGTCGCAAGAAAGTGCAAGAATAACGAATAGGCTTTTGCATCGTTGGAACGCTTTGATTATTTTATAAGCGTGCCTGGTTTCTCGGCCTCGACAAATATTATTTTTCAAAAACGAGGCTCTCTTAAGGAGCTTTAATTCTATTTTTTTAATTAAACTAATCTTATTTTCAGACTTACCCTGGCGGAAGTTGTCACATTCGAGCAGAGAATCGAGCATATGAATGGAAGTGGTATGTAATTTAATTTTTTTGTTGTTTACTCTTTCCTTATATAAGACACGAATTCTGAGTAGTGCGTAACTTTTGGAATCACATTGGAATTCAAAGTCTGACCTGTTGTGAATATCCGCATAATGTTCTCTTTGCGGCGCACTATTTTTTATCACAAAGATGTAAAATATGCGGAGAATATTTTGCTCTCAGCACCTTTGCTCGATTTCAATCATCTGGCCTGTGTGTGAGAAAGCAAACATTTCTCATCGTACATTTTCTCATATTAACAGGGCGTTTTTACTAGGGTGGTCCGTATTTTTTGATTTTGGATTCTTCTTGGTCAAGAGGTATATTTCCTTATTACAAAACACGTAATGAGAATTAAAATTCAAATTTTTGGAAAAAAATAAAGATGGTCGTCCAAATTTTGTTTTTAAAACTCAGTGTTTCTTTTTTTCTCGGTGACAGCTTTTCAGATATCAATTAAAAGGCTACATTATTGTAAAGAAACATATTTCATAATGCATGATAGTCACATTTTGGAAAAATTCAAAATGGCGCCTTATGAAATACCCAAAAACTCGTTGGAAGTAGATCTCGAAATTTTCACTTCAGTGAAAATGGCGCCTCATTACTATTTTCAAAAAGTTGCATAATTTTGACAAATTCAAACAAAATATGAAATACATTTTTGGAAAGGATTTAGGGATTCTCGTAGCTTAAATTTTTTAAATTTTGGAAGGCTGGCTAATAAAATAACAAAAAAAAAACAACGTTTCTGACTTGGACAAAGTTTTCAAATATCAAGAAAAAAAAGCTTTACGAAATTTTCAATCAAGTGATTTTGAAATGTATTAAATTCTATCTGAAAATGTATTTCATATTTTTTTTAAATTAAAATATTTTTCACTAGTAAAGTAGCATTTTAATTGGCAACTGAAAAGTTTTTACCGATATCTTGAATGTTTTCAAAATAGTGAATTTTAATTGTCATTACGTGCTTTCTGATAAATAAATCTGTGTCTTGTAAGAATATAACGAAATTTGACGGTACACATATTAATATTAATCGATTTCGCTCAAATTTGATCATTTTTTTGGTCATTCAAACAAAATAGGGGGGTGAGACCAAAGAGATTCGAAAGCAAAAAATTTACCTTTCTTTGTTTCATTCAGTTGTTTTTGTTAAAAAACTTTAATCTTTATTTTGAAAAATGAGCTATTTTGTTGAATTTCATTTTTTTATTGAAAATTATATATTAGATATTCTTGGTTTAAAATTTAACTATTCCAGTTAAAGATTCATTAGTTTATTTGAAAATTTAGCACATTTTTTGAAAATCTATTTGTTTTTTGCAAATAAGTTTTTTGTTGGTTGATTTGAAAATTCATCTTTTTGGATGGCAGTTAGCGTAGTACAGTTAGATTCATAATTTATTTGAAAATTCAGGTTTTTTAAAATTAAAATTGATCGGTTCAGTTAAAAATTAATATCTTTTTTTAAACTGAACATTTCACTTCATTCTTGATGGATGTTTTTTTATATTTAAAAATTCATGTATTTTGTTAAATAATCGTCTTTGTTAATCTTCTTATTTGAAAATTCGTCTGTTTAAATTAAATATTATAATTTTAGTGAAAAATTAATTTTAAAACTGTAAATTAAATTTTTTTTAGAATGAATATTATTAATTTAATTAATCGATGGTCCTAATATATTTAGACATCTTTTAATTGTTAATTAATAATTATTAAGAAATAATAATTATACCCGGAAAAACCTGAAATTGTCTGAGAATATTTTTTCGACGATTTGAATAGACACCCGGTAATAAGGTTAACAAAATATCACAACTAAACTATATTGTTGTACTTCTATAAAAAACTTCTTGTTTTAGACGGATCAGCTCAACGATTATGCAGAAAATATGTCCTTGGAAATAATCTGCGGTTCCTGGCGATGATGCTACAAAACAATACTGTTAGAATATAATTATAATTTTGACTTAGACCGGGGAATTTTCGAAAAGAATTACGTCTCTTGATTTAGAACAGAGAATTAGAAAAAAGATGATATAATTGGGAATTTAAAATTGCCCCTCTCTAAAACTTGCTAAGTAAATTTATAAAGCATGGTAAAGATCGAATGATGACAATATCACACTATCTGCTCAGTGATGATAACCCTGCAGTACTGACAAGTTGAAGAAAAATATTTTAGATGAAGTAATTTGGCAACTGAATACATGATTGATATCTTTTTTTGTTTTCTTTTTCAGAATCAGTTCTGATTGTTGTGACCTACACGAGACAAGAAAATCAGCTTTTCTCTTGCGCTGGCCAAATTTTTTTGGAATTGTTTAACCGATTTTATGTCTGATCGTAATAGAATCTACTAATGTTGTAATTTATATAATAAAAATCACACCACATTACAGAAATCCAGAGTAGTATTTACAAATCCTTTTTACAAATGTTATTCAGGGTGAACCAGCAAATTACTGGGTATCTTATGACAGTGAATCTGTCAAAATTTTATTTCAACCGTTTTTAAAAAAAAATTAGTTAAATTTTTATGTTTTTCAATTATATCATTCAGCTTGGAATGCGTAATTCGCAAATCTTTACTTAAAAAGTAACAAAAAATTTAGTGTGCATTTTAATTTAAACAATTTTAAAATGCTGTTTTGAAGACTAGTTAGTTTTAGTAGTTTTGAAGTTCACAATTTTAGTTAAATTTAGTTTTAATTGGCAAGTCTTCTTAGCTAAACAATAAAATCACAGATTTTTATTAAATTTGAAATATTACTTTAGTCTAAAATATTCCATTTTTAAACCGCTCAATTTGATCTTTGTTATTTAAAAATAAGAAATTGTTCAAGTGATTGAATTTTTATTTATAAATAACAATAAAATACCTATAATTATTAGAAAAAATTCGAGTAACTTAATATATTTAGTAGGTTTGAAAAAAATTTATTTAAAGTTTAAAATTACTTGAAATAGTGTAAGCGAAGTGCACGTGTACCGACGAAATCTGACTTCTCGTATCAAATTTCGATGCAAATAGTCCACGACCTAATTGGAAACGAAATATTATAGATTTGGCAAATTTTGAACAAAAAATTTAGCAGCTTTTTAAGAGTTTTGAAAGATTTCAGAGAAATAAAACATTTACTGGGAAAATTGAAAATGATTTTTGTATTTGAAAAATTAATTTAAAATGAATATTTAAAAACATGTAAGAAGTACAAAATTATCAAGAATGAATGAGGAAGATTTCAAGAAAATTGATTTAATTTGGCAGAATTAAAATTCTAATCATTTTAAAAGATGTTTAGAAGTTCTGAAAATTTTTTAAAGATAATTTAAAATTTGAAAAAGTGCTATTATTAATACATCTCTCAAGATTTTGAAAGAAAATTATGTATAAATTATATATGAATATAAAAATGTAATCGTTCAATTTCTAATGTTTCTAGCTTAAAATTGCTTAAAATTATAATATTCATACATTTTTTAAATGCATTGATTGATTCTTTAATTTAGAGAATTGAAAAAGACGACGTGGATTTATATTTTTGTGAAAGATTATGAATGTTTGAACTTTATAATTCATAATTAAAAGTTTAAAATTCAAGTGTTTATTATTAAAACTTCCACTCAGATTTTTTCCAGGGTAAGGTTTGCATTATAGCTCAATTTTATAACACACCAAAAAAAGTCTGGATTTCGGAAGAAATTTTGTGCACTTCCAGGTGCCCCCACTCCCCGAGAGAGTCGGAAAAAACTTGCGCCGCCAGAGAAATATTACACCAGATTTTCCATATTTCATAATTTCCATATTTTGTAATTCTTGAAAGTTACAAATTAGAAAGTATATAATTGTATGTGTATATTTGAGGGTATCACATCTTTTAGAAAAAAAATCGAACTATTCGTTTTAAATATCATTTGATACTACATGATATAATAGTTATTACTAATATATTTATCGTTATTAAAATTTCTATAATTTTTATTTGTAATTATAGTTTTGATTGTGCTATTCTAACATAGTTTAATCTTAGAGGCCTTGAAACTAAAGTTTTTTCTTAGATTAATTTTTGGAGATTCTGAATCTTAAATTTCACAATATTGTTTCTAATTAAAAATTTCGGGACCAGAGTTTAATAATTTTATATGTAAATAGAAAGCAATTTCGAATTGAAGAGTTAAAATTCCTCAGCAATATTCTTTGTATTTTAATTTTCAAAGTAATATCTTAAAATTGTCCGATTTTTAGTTGAATATTTAAAGAAATAAATCATTTAAAATAGAAAAATATTTTATTCGAAAATGTCTAGAATGAATAATAATTCTCAAGGTGGATTTAAATTATTACAATTAAACAAAGTCAAACTTGGAAATAACGCCGGTTTTGGGGCTGGAGGAGTTATGAATTTTCATAATGGACGCTACATTTCTAATTTTTCCCTTTCATATATTTTAATTTTGCAATTAACATTGATTTGGTTAAATTATGGAGAGTATAATTAGCAATTAAAAAAATTATTAATTTTTAACCGTTTTAAATTTAAATCAAATAATTGAAATTTTAGAATTGAAAAAAGTATAAGTAACAAGCATAAAAAAGTTTTTAATATCGCAATTTTTGGCGACAAACATTTTTTTTCAGTTTTAATGAAGTTCGCATTTGTTTAAGTTCTAACGTTCCAAAGAAGAAGTATTTTCATTTATAACATTTCCCATTTAAAATGAATGTTTATTTTGAAAGTTTTTTTTAGAATAATTCTAATTATAATTCTATCTATTCTAATGACTAGTTTCGTGATTTTCCCATTCAAATTCAAATTGTTTAATTTTGAGCGCTTCGACTTAGAAATTATACACTTTAACTCCTTTTTTGAATTAAATTGTCCAAAATCGTTTGTGCATTTAAAAAAAATTTCAGATGCTTGCAATTCGAAATTATTTTTTCAAAAATAGTAAAAACCTTACATTAACAATTGAATTAATGGTGGATTTTTAATTTTGCATATTTTCATGTTAGTAAATAGAATTCCAGAGACATGAATTCTTTTTAATGGACTCAAAAAAATCATTTTTAATAATTTCAAAGAAATTTCAGTTGTAAATATAAAATGATTATGCTAATAGAGATAATTTGTATTATTGTAAAAAAATATTTTTATAATCCCGTTTAAAGATAACTAAATTTTGCTTACGTTACTTCATTATGGAATGAATTTATTATTATTTATTATATTATTAAATCCATAATTGGTTTAAACAACATAAAATATAATTAAAATTACTCCACTGTTATGGCAGGCAAAAAAATTGAAATTTCCAATTTTATATTTCTATACAAACAAATAGAAACTCTGCATGTGCACATATTTTATGGACAAATTAGAAGGAATTAAACTAATCTAAAATACAGCATGTAAGTATTGAATTAAAAAGAACCATGAGAGGTGCTTGGATGAAGAGAACTGCTCGGATTAAGAAGAATAAAAAAAGTGGAAAATATGTTAGCCTGCATGGAATACAACTCAAGTGTCAATCGTTAAGGAAATAGAAAATAATTGGTTTTTGAAATAAACCTATTCTTTCATTGGGCGCTTCTCCCGATGGAAAATGAGCACTCGGTAATAAGCGTTCAATTCAGAAGAATTAAGAATTTGTATTGTTATCAATACGCGATTTTTCCTTCGTCTAGAAATCTCCCAAAGGGAAAAGAAAAAGCGCAAATCCTGTTTCTCAAATCATTTTAGTAAAATTTAAGGGAAGCATTTATTAAACCTATTGTTTGATTATTAAATTGTTTTATAACTTATAAATTCAAAAATACTCAAATTTATATTTATTTACATATTCATAATTTATTTAAACGTGTTAAAAACGCATTCTCGAAATATATTGAAATGTATAAATTAAAATAATTTTATCTATAGAGAGATCGAGTTGAATTGATTACAATTAATATTTCAAAATAATCCGTACAATTGCAAAGAATTAAATATATTAAAACCCCGGAAATAGGAAACTATCCGATGGTGGCTATGGAAATGAAAATGAATTAGTTACTGAAGTATACAATTCTTATGAAGAAATTTTAGACATTTAAAAAAAATAAATAATGCTCAATCTCGTTTAAATCTGAAAATATTAATTATTCTCTATTTTTCTCTTCATACCGGGTAGTTTGTAATAAAATGATTGGATGTCAATCGATTTATTGCGAAAAGGCTTGCAGAATATTCTTCATGAAAATGCATCCTGGACCTGATATCTTCGAAGTACAAGATATGTAAGGGGAAGAACGCTCAAAAACGTCAAAAAGAATTGCCCAAGATTCTCAGAATATCCAAATATCAAATTCAAAAATTTTAATTTTCAATAATACGAGTTTGCAGACAATGAAAAGACTGAAATTTTTTCTATGAAGTTTATTTCCGATGAAGATTTTTAATAAAAAAATTAGTAAAGTGAAATAAATTTTGCAAATTGAATACTGACGGATCTCAATTTACAATTAATTATTATTAAACAATCGCCAGTTCATTTTTACAGCCTTATTTACGAGAGTGTTTAATCGTTTTATTTAATCGTCCAAATGTTCAATCTGGATTTTAACGGATTTTTATGTTTCGGCACTAACAGAGTCCGAAAATGATAAAATTATGACGTCTGTCTGTATGGCTGTATGTATGTATATACTGGTTGTACCCATGCTGACTTCTAAAGGATTTTTCCAATCGAGTCAGAGAATTTCATTAAAAGTTTTCATTAGATATAAAATATATTTAGGAATTATCCCAGTTCAATTTTTCGATTAGACCAAAATTAAAAAAGTTTAAACAAAATTTTGTTAGGTTTTATAAGGTTTTGTCATGAAAATAATACTTGCAAATCATCCTAATGACATTTTTAATTTCGACAAAAATTTAATGCAATTTTCAAAAATAGGAAAAAATATTTTTTTATAGATTAAAAGATACCAGATATAGTTGCCTTAGACCTGCAGTTTGAACAAGTGGCATCCAAAGCAGCGGCTCAATGTCTCTGTTTAGTAAATTAAAAAACAATTGCGTTTTTTTTATTAATTTTTGAAAAAGTTTTCTTTTTTCATTGAAAAATTTACCTACTTCTTACATGCTGCTCAATTTTGTCTACACCGTTTTAATTTTCAAAGAGATCTGATTATAATAATCGCTGGGGGATTGTATTGACCCTCAAAAATAAATTTGGTAGAAATTGTTCTTGTTTTATGAAATATGTGAAAAGTACATATCTTGTAGGTACGTAGTTTTACAATTGGAAGCGCTATGCGTTGGTTAATATCCATTATGAGATTATAATTTACCCCAAGTGTCAACTTCAAAAAAACTATTTTACACAAGTTACACAATTTTTTCGAAAAATAAAAATGTCAATTTTCTCGAAAATGTTTCA
>JAAAKG020083736.1:0-40352 GCA_010014905.2 Druon quercuslanigerum | reverse complement strand
TGATAAAGCAATAAGAAAATACACCCAAGAAAACAATTCAAAACAACCTAATAAAGAAAGAGAGAGAAAAACGACCAACGTCCTACCCTACATCCAAGGTGTCACAGAACAAATAGGAAGAATTTTCAACAAACACAACATCCAAACCATATTTAAATCACCTGCGAAAATAGGACAACTTTTAAACAATCTTAAAGACAAAAAGGCACCTCTCAGTGATTCAGGTGTATATAAAATCCCTTGTTCTGGTGGCAAAGTCTATATTGAAGAAACCGGGAGAGCGGTGAGCCAACGTATAATGGAACATGAGAGTAAACTCAGACTAAAATATTTCACGCAATCAGCACTAGCTGAACATCATATCGAAATAGGGCATAACATTTTATTTGATAAAACAACCGTCATCGCTTAAAGACACAATATTTTTCCAAGAAAACATAGAGAAGCAATCGAAATCTTAAAGCACCATAATAACATCAATAGGGACGATGGTTATAATACCAATCCGACTTGGCTTTCCGACCTCCCGTATTTTTTAAATAAGTTTGATTGGCCAATCAGGTGCGTCCTGTCTTCATGGTGGGGCGCTCTGGTCAATCGCAGGCATCGTAAAGAGCATACATAAGAACAACATAACCTGATACCCCAGTTTCAGGTCAGCCCTGAAGAAGTGAACTGCAATGTTCACGAAACGTCAGCAAAATTCGTAGTTTTATATGTTTTGCATTGTTGAATGTTATATTTTTAATTGTTTTTTATAAGATAACTTTCATGAGGTATCGAGTGGAACTTTTGCAGCAGGAACTTAGCTAATAGTTTCCAATGTTTCCAATGCAATGAAGTGTATACTAGTTTATCGTTTAACAGCATACTCTGAAGATCAGAAACAAATTAAATCCACTATATATGAAAAAAGATAGTGTCACTAAGAAGTCACTTGGCTTCTTTATTGGCCTTGCATCATATTTTCTATTGCATAGTATAAAATTTTACACTTCAACTGGTTTGAAGAAAATGGGAAACACTCAAATATTTTGAGGAAGTAAGCGAGACACTAAACTCATAAAAATGATTCCATCATTGTGCCGGACGAGATGTGTTTCTTACGACTACTTTCAATAAATCTGTTACAAAGAGCTATGAAGAGAAGGAACAAATTTTACAAATCGTGGATGATCACTGTAAATGGTGTGCAGATGCAGAAAAAAAAACTATTGCCAAACGGTTTAAGGTGAATTCAGAAACTGCGGAAATAAGAGAGACAATAAAACCACTAACATGCATCAATGATTATGCTAAACGTGATATTCCTCTTCTAACAACTTTCCATGAATCCTTTGTAATGATCGAAAAAGAGAAGCAAAGAATTTCTTAAATCGTAGACGTAGAGAATCACCGAAAACTGTTTCCAGATTCAACAAAAAACTATTGTTTAAAATAGATTCAGAAAAAATGGAAGCAAGTGAGACAATAAAATCATTAAAATGCATCAATTATTGTACTAATCGTGATGTTCCTGTTGCAACTGTTTACAATACCTCCCTTTCAAAGAGCAAAGAAGAGAAGCAACCTTTTTTAAAGATCGCAGATGATCACCGAAATTTATTTCCCGATGCAAAAAAGAGATGGAAAATCGGTTGAAAATGGATTCAGAGTGTGTGTAAGTAAGAGACAATAAAATCATTCAAATGCATAAATGATTGTACTGAACTTGTTGCCCCTATTGCAACTACTTTCATTGATTCCCATAGAAAGATCAAAGAAGCGAAGCAAGAAATTAAAAAAAAATTAGATCATCACCGAAAATCGTTTTTAGTTGCAAACAAAACGATTGCAAAAGGATTTAAGATGGTATTTAAATCGTAGAGCATCACCGAAAACCATTTCCAAATGCAAAAGAAAAACTATTGCAAATCGGTTTGAAATGAACTTGGAATATATAGAAGCAAGAGGGGCGATAAAATAATTGAAATTCATCAATGATTGTGCTGGAAATGATGTTCCTCTTGCAACTACTTGCAATAAATCCCTTATGAAGAGCAACGGAGAGAAGCAAATATTTTTAAAATCGTAGATCAATACCCAAAATCGTTTCCAGATGCGAAAAAGCTATTAAAAATCGGCTTAAAATGAAGTGATGTTCTTCTTGCAAATGCTTTTAATAACTACCTTACGAAGAGCAACACAGAACAACAAAGAGCAGAAGCGAATTATTTAAATCGTAGAGAATCACCGAAAACTGTGTCCAGATGTAAAAAAACTATTGCAAATCGGTTTAAAATTGACTGAATGTACAGAAGCAAGAGATGCAATAAAATTATTAGAATCTATCGATGATTTTGTTAAAAGTGATGTTCCTCTCAAAAGTACTTACAATAAATCCTTTACAGTTTGTGAAGGAGAGAAGACAAAAATTTTAAAATCGTAAATCATCGCCAAAAATCATTTCCAGATGCAAAAAAACTATTGCAATTCGGTTTAAGATGGCTTTAGAAAGTGCGGAAGAAAAAATGTTAATAACATCAATAAATCGCACAATGATTGTGCTGGACGTAATATCCCTGTTGCAAATAATTTCAATAAATTCCTTACAATGTGCAAAGAAGAGAAGCAACGAATTATTAAAATCGTATAGGGTCACTGAAAACCATTTCCAGGTGCAAAAATAAAACTATTGAAAATCGGTTTAAAATTAACTCAGAAAGTGTGGACACAAGAGAGGCAATAAAATCGTCAAAAATGCATACGATTGTAAGGGACATGATATTCCTATTGCAACTACTTTAAATTGAATAAACCCCTTATAAAGAGCCTTAAATAGTTTTAACAAACAGAAAAACACTATTGCAAATCAGTTTAAGATGGATTCTGAAAGTCTCGAAGAAAGAGAGACAATAGAATCATTAAAATTTCATTAATTATTGCGTGCTAATCGTGATGTTCCTATTGCAACTACTTTCAATAAATCCCTTCGAAAGTGCAAAGAAGTGAAACAGCACCTTTTAAAAATCACAGCTGATCACGGAAAACCATTTCCAGATGCAAAAAAAAAATGTTTGCAAATCGGTTTAAAATGGGTTCAGAGAGTATAGCAGCAAGAGAGACAATATCGTTAAGGTAGTTGTCGTGCCAAAAGTCAGATATCTGAAAAAAATAGTTTTTCTATGATTTTTAAAATAAAAATATTATTACTGATGTCATTTCAAATAAAAAAAATTGTTTTTTATGGAAAATTTTAAAATTCACATAAAAAACCCTGATTTTAATCATGTTTTTTGCAATTTAATTTTTTCTGACCGTCGCTTCTTACCGATTTTTAAAAAATGATTGCTCCACAACCATTGCTAATCGGTTTAAAATGAATTCAGAAAGTTTGAAAGCTTAACCTCTTAAGCAAAAAACAATTGAAAACATATTGTGTTTTATACTTTTTTATCTTTACATGTTACATAAAAAAATAATATATATTAATTATCTTACAAATTATTAATAGCTTTTTAAATATCAATTTTAAATAAAACTAGAACACATGTACATTGTGTATATTTGCAAGGAAAATACGAATGTATTAGTAAATTAAATTTAAAAAATTTCTTTTGTGCATTTTCTATATTGCTGCTCATACGTTGAACATCATATATCACAATAACTTTAAAAGTTGATATTTTTTGAACCCCCGTGAATAGTTTAATCCTAAATCTAATTAAATAGCAAAAATACTCACTCTAAGTATGCAGGTAACACGTATATTGGAAAATGATAAGCAATAAACAGAGGAACATTATAGGTCTCATCTGGTTCGATAATTGTCATTCTCATATTGCCATCAAATGGATTCAAAGCCTGGCCTGTGTGCGCTATTTGTAGTTTTTCGGCTAATTGCTTTTTGTAGTGTAGGCCTATTGCGTAGGATGTTTCATTACGGATCTAAAAAAATATTTCAAAATTGAGCAATTTGTTAGTTTTTTATGTCCTAACTTTGAACTGTATATCGCTCAAAACTTTGGTAATTTTTAAATATTTTTAATTTAAAACCTTGAAGATTTAATTATAGGATTGAACTTTTTCAACAGACTTTTTAATCACTGCGAGATTTTTTTGGTTTCATTTTACCTGAAAAGGCGAGTGCACCGAAATAGTCCTGTGTAGATGAGTATCAATCATCATTTCTACGATTAAATAATATCGAATTCCATTTTTCAAAGGGTGCAGCGCAACTTGATTACATCCTCTTCTCTTTGGGCAATAAATTTGCACATCATCGAACCCTGCAGATCAAATTTTATTCGATTTTTATTTTATAAAATAAACATACCACTGAATCATGAAAACCCGAAAAATGACGGTAATTTTATTTTTCTTATTCAAATTTTTTAAAACTTTTAGTAGAAGAACTTATTTAGTACTTGATATGACATGAAATTAAGCAACTTTAATGATTCCAATTCAAAATTCTTTAAAATTTGTAGCACTATGACTTTTAGATTAAAAATTGCTTAACTTTGAAGGTGTTAATTTTTAAAATTGAAGTTTTAACTTAATGATTTTTAACCATTTATTTTCAAATTGATCTATTCAAAATAGAGTGAAGTGAATTTAAAGTAATTATTAAAAATGATTGCAAATTAAAAGCTTCACAATAAAACAATTTTCAGAGTTGAACATTCGAAATTTAACGTTTTATTTGCAAACCGGGAAATCGGTACATAGAAAGAAAAATTAAAATACCTTTAACCATAATACGAAGACGTTCAGATGTGATTTTCTTGTAAATATTAACTAAAGATTCATCGGCAAATGGTGAAAACATTTGCAAAGTCCGATCCTGAGATATTCCGTTTTGATCGGAAAGATCACAATCAATATTAACTATACTCGTGGGGCTTATGATTTTAGAAAATGGCTCATTTTCCGGGCTACTCGGAACGCTCGCTGGAGAATTTGACTCGTGGAAGCTTTTTGCTGCGATCAGGCGTGTTTGATTTTCAGAATTTCCCTAAGAACATTATATTAAATATTAATTTAATGTTTACACAGGGTGTCCTACCTGGAAAACTTGGAAAAATCTAGAAAATTTCAGGGAATTTTGTTTAATCCATTAAGAAACAAATTCACTGGATTTTTGCATGAAATTTGAACAATTGAAAATGCTGATGAAACATTTTACCAAATTTTAGTATCCTATGTTTTCGAGCTTGCTCTTTCCAAATAGTGATATATTTTTGTTTGTAAAGTTAATTGTTCTCTTTTTAAAAATATTATTTTATTGTTAATATTGACTGTGAATAATGGGCATTATTTAATATAATCTGAAATAACGAATTTTTATTTTATTATAAAAAATGCTATCTTAATATATTTTCAATTGTAAAGTTTAAAAGAAACGAACTAAAATTTTATGTTAAACAAATTTAATTAATTTTAATGAATTCATTTAAAAATTTACTTTTTGACATAAACATTTTCATGAAATTTAACTTAAGACTTAAGACGAAAAGGGAATTTTCATAATACTTATTTTTAAATTAAACATATATGAACTAAATAAGTTATTTCAAGCAAAAAAATAAACGTTAAACATGATTTATGAAATCGAAGACAATATTTTATAGTTAATTATAACTAGTTTTGGCAAAGAACTCGAAGTGAACTTTTTGAAATAAATATTTTCTAATTTTCATTGTTTATTTAACAATAGTTTTTAGGGTTTAATGTTTTTCTCTATCAGTTTAGGTAAAAGTTCCAACTGTTATTTAATCCTAATGCAGTAGCGCTTTTTTTATTCCTTAAAAGATTCTCTGTAAATGTCATTGGTACGTTTTTATTAAAATTATTTTATTCAGAGCTTATAAAATCGTTACTGTTGTAAACAATAGGTTTTCATCAATAAAATTTTTTAAATAAAAACCTACCATTGAGATACATTTTATATTATATAATACAAAATATTATAAAATTTACACTATTCTCTTTTCCAGTACATATTTAAAAATTATACAAACAATTATAATGTTTTTACAATTTAACTGTGTATAAATAATAATTTGTTCTTGTTAGTTAGAATGTTTTGGGATTTACGCCTAAATCCAGTGAATTTTCTGATTCTCGCAAAATGTTTTTAATTTAAAAGATTAAATAAGTCCTAAAGATCATTATCTTTTACTCAGAACTACCAGAAAATTATTTTTATTTAACAAAAACTTTTTTTAAAAGACTTTCGCCTTGCAATACTTGAATTATCGGCCAACAGCATAGGTGGCGCCGTCACACGGCTGCGGTCAAATCTCATGACAAATATTTTCTACAGTCCTCCAGAAAAGTGACATGGGGCTGCTTGAAAACATTGGGGGTAGGAAATTTCGAAATTCAATATGGCGCCTCCGAAAATTACGATTTTCACGAGAGAAAAATGTGAAAAATAATCTTTGAAATATCTGTTATAACATCATGTAAATTATTAATCATTATTTAATTTATATGTAAATTCGTTGAACAAACAAATGATCACTATTTTCCATAATTTTAAAAATAGCGGATCCAATATGGCGGCCAAAAATCAGAAAAATTGCAAAAAACATTTGAAATTAGTGAATTCTTTGTACTTTTTTCGTGGCATTCATAAACATTATTGCTAAAATATTCCAAAGATCGTTTATAATTACATAAAAATACGGCGGATCCAATATGGCGGCCAAAAATCAGAAAAATTGCACAAAAACAGTAAAAATTGTTGATACAGAGTACCACTATATTACTGAAAACACTGTTTTTAATTCTATAACAAAATAGCGGGTCCAATATGGCGGCCAAAAATAAGAAATATTGTGAAAAATAGTCAAAAATTCTGTTTTTTGTACTATATATTAGTATTGGCTAAACTAATATTATTATAATGTTATAATAATTTTTAGTTATATAAAAAAATGACAGACGCAGCATGATGAGTGAAAAGCTATATATTTTATGAAAAATCCAAAAATGTTTTTACTTTTACAAGCTAATTTACATGGTTTATTCACACGTAACAAAAACTTCCTAATTTCTACATTTTCGCGCTCTTAACCAAAAGTACTATTATAATTTTTTTAAATAGTTATATAAAATTTTATATTGATATATGCTACATTTTTATTGTTTACAACCTAATTTAAAAAATTTAAATTTGAAAAAATTCATTATATCACATTTTAGATGTAAAAATTAAAATTTTTTTATGCATCGAAGAACGAAGCGATAAGTGTTGATAAGTAAAACTTTAATTTTTGTAAGAATCACTCAAAATTTATTATTGTACAGAGAGTAAAATATTCTTTATTTTTATTTATTAGTTTTTATTTTGTAATATAACTAAAAATAATTATTACGGCTATTTTTTGCAATTTTTCTGATTTTTGACTGCCATATTGGATCCGCCATTTTGTTATGCAATTAAAAACAATCTTTGGAATATTTTAGCAATAATGTGTATGAATACTACAAAAAAGTACAAAAAACTTACTAATTTCAACTTTTTTTTTGAAATTTTTCTGATTTTTGCCCACCATATTGGATCCAGCATTTTTAAAATTATGGAAAATAGTGATAAATTGTTTGTTCAACGAATTTACACATAAATTAAATAATGATTAAAAACTTACGTGATGTTATAACAGATATTTCAAAGATATCTATTTTTCACATTTTTCTCTCGTGAAAATCGCTATTTTTGGGGGCGCCATCTTGAATTTCGAAATTTCCTATCCCCTAGGTTTTCAACTACAGGCATCGCGTGCACCGATTAAACAGGTTTTGGGGTGCTACCCAGGCGTTCTCGATGTGAAATTCGAGTTTGAAAAAAAATCATCACAATTTTGGCAGTTTTCCTGGAAAAAGACGCCATATTTAATTTTCCTGAAGAGATAGGTAAATTTTCTCAACCGATTTGAAAAGAGCCACCTCGAAAACATAGGATACTGAAATTTGGTAAAGATTCAACCAAGTTTAGTATATTTTTTAATTGTTAAAATTTCATGCAAAAATCCAGTGAATTTGGTCGTTAATGGGTTAAAGTCAGCGAATTTTTTCGTCAGCGTGCTTAATTTTCAAAAAAATTTCAATATAAAATTGAATAACAATGATTCTTCATTTGTAAAAGTTGCTTTATATTACAATTCAATTTTTTGTTGAAAATTGATCTTTTTTAGTTTAACATACAACTTTTTGATTCATTTTTTTTAGTTGAAAATTAAAATTTTCCGTTGAAACTTCATCTTTTTGTTTTAAAATTCAACTATTTCAGTTAAAGATTGATCATTTTAGTTGAAAATTCATAATTTTTTTAAAAAATGTAACTATTTTTTAAAAAATTATTATTTTTTGTTTGAAAAGTATTTTTAATAAATTAAGAATGTAACTTTCAATTGCATATTCCATCATTTTAGTTAAAAATTTATCTCTTTGGTTAAACATTAATTTTTTTAACTGAAAATTTAAGAATTCAATGTATGGTTGAAAATTACTTTTTTAGTTGAAAATTCACTTTTTTGGTAGAAATTAAACTTATTGGTTAAAATTTTCTCTGTTTGGTTTTAAATTAAACTAGTTCAGTTGAAAGTTCATGATTTTATATGAAAACTCATCAGTTTTTTTTTGAAGATTTGTCTTTTTTAGTAGAAAATACAATTATTTCGCTGGCAATTCTTTTTTTTATCGTCTTTTCTTGTAGAAAATTAATCTTTTGTTTTAAAAATTAAACACTCATCTTTTTAATTAAAATTTAAAATTTGACAATTCAACTATTTGGTCGACAATTAATGTAATTTGTTGAAAACTCGTCTTTTTTGGTATAAAAACTAATCGTTTTAATGCATTATGCACTGAAATTTTAAGTATAAGAAGATAAAATAGAAATTTTCTTGAATAATTATTCAAATGCATGAATTTAGAGACAAATTCGAGAAATTATTATATATAATATGTTGCACACCCTGAAAAAAGTTTTGTTGAATCAAAGAAACTTTCTTTAAATCAAAGAAATTCTAGTATTGATATACGGTCAAAGTAACATTTGTTTGATTTAAAGAAATTTTTTCAATTTTTTTCTTCGATTTAAAGAAATATTTCGTTAATTTAAACGGAAAATTTCTCTAAATTAAAGAAATATTTCATTCCTTCAAACCAAATATTTCTTTGAATTAACGGAATATGTGATTGCTTCAAATAAAAAATTTCTTCAAATTAAAGAAAGATAATTTTTTATTTGAAGTGTACATTTCTTTGAATTAAATCAAAGTTTTGGTTGGAAAAAGAGAACGGGTTAGTTTGAAATGGATAAACATTTTCTTTGAATCCAATAATGAATTATAAATAAATTGGCTTTCTCATGAAGCCAATAATTCCATTTAATTGAGAACGATAACTACTTTAATTAAATAAGAGCAAAAAGCAAAAAAAAATCGTTTTTCTTCGCATGGGAATGTCTTATTTGTTCACCTGAGGAAAAAAGTATAGTTTAATATTTTTGTGTGTAAATGAATTTGATTCTTTCCTAATTTGCAATTCTTCACGCAAATTTAAGATAAAAAATAAATTGTGACGAAATTGTGCATATGAGGTCAGGATTTAAATTATTAACAAGAGGCGTCCGTCTTCGCAACAATTTGACAACACGTTTTCCGAAACATGCGGTAACGTAAAATAATCAAACTGATTTGTTCTGCGCAATCTCGTGGCACATTAGTAATGTGTATTAAAAAATCTTTCTTTGATTCAAAAAAATAATTTGCGTATTTCAAATTACTGAGTCTAAAGAAATTATTTCTTTGATTGTTCCTAGTACCTGTTTTGAAACAAGAAAATCATTTAAACAAATAATTTCTTTAAATGAAAGAAATTACATGACGACATTTATTAAAATCAAAAAAAAAAATTTTTTTTAATGTAAAAATATTTGTATGTTGAATAAAAAGAACCTAGTCAAAAAAGTTTTTTTTTTAATTTAAAAAGAACTTTTTTCTGGATGTAGTAGAATTTCATTATTTATTTAATCCAGGATGCTAATATATTTAAAAATATCTTTTTATATAATTTATCAATGCTTTCTAAATTAAAAATATGAATTGAATCCTTAGAAACTGAAAAAAACCTTATTTATAAGAAACTCGCGAAACTGTATACGTATTGTTTTAGAAAATGGAATTAAGATATAATTTTTTCCATGACTTGTGTAGACTCCCTCTTATAATAATTATTTTCTATAAAATAATAATTTCCACTCACCTCTTCCTTGATAAGAAATTCGATTGTACTTGCATGACCAATATTATTCTGCAAATTAAGCTTCCCACTTTTGGTGACTACTATTGGAATATCGCACTTCCTCTTTGAGTATGTACTGTAAATCATTTCCATCAGCGAGATTGTATTAGGCGATACAGTAAAATCGACTCTATCTTTTGCGCTAATAATAAAATAAGTGGCGCGAGCGTTCCTCTTAATTGGCGCCTCAATGACAGTGTTAGCTGCAAAATTCGTTAAAAATATAAATTAAATATTTTTATAAAAATATTAATATGCAAAAGTGATATTTTGAAAGAAGTACTTGGTTCTGCGAGACATTCGGGAGTGAGTTCTAAACCTTCGTCCTCATATTTGCTAGACTCATCAGAATCGCTTGCTTCTTCATCACTTGTGTCTTTATTAAAAAGATGACTAAAAGTCTTCGCTAGCTTCTCTGAATCGCTATTATTGTCCGAATCCGAATCATCGCAATCGAAATGATAGTTTACTGCTGGAAGATAGATATTTGTCCATTCAAACAAACAAAAATTTGTTCCCAGAGGATGAACATACACTACGTTCCCAATTTTTGGTTTTTACCCCCTTCCCCCCGAAATAAGGTATCCCAAAATTCTCCCAAAAAAGACTAATTTGGCACGAAAATAGGCAACTAAATCCTTACAAAAGAAATTAATTTAAATGCTATATTGAATTCAATATGAAAGACTTTAAATTCTAAGATTTCAAGTTGAAATATATTGAATTTTCAAGAAAATATTTTTATTGTTGATCTTAGGTTTGTTGATCAGGGAATCTTTATTATTAATTTTAGATGTTAATTTTCTTTGTCTACTGGTCTATATCAATATTATTAAAATATTGATAAATCTTGAGATTGTGAAAAAAATGTCTCTATCTCCGCTGGGATCTAAACACAGGGCCTTCAGATCCCAGCGGATATAGAGACATTTTTTTCACAATCTTAAGATTTATCAATATATTAATAATATTAATATACACCAGAAGACGAACAAAATTAACATCTAAAATTAATAATTTCAAGAAAATATTTAAGTTTTCAACCAAAAGAGATTTTCTCCTGAAAATATGAATTTTTAACCAGTTGAATTAAATGAAAACAAATGCATTTTTAATATAATAATTAAATCCTCAACCCAAAAGATGAATTTTTAATAAAAAAGAATTATTTAAAACAAATAGTTGAATTTTCAACCAAAGATTTAAAATTAATTTTTAATTAAAACAAATATTTCTAACCATTTGAATTTTACCCAAAAAAGATGAATTTTTAACCAAACAGTTGAATCTTTAATAAAATAGCTTGATTTTCAATAAAACAAGATTTATTATAGGCAAATAGTTAAATTTTCAACTAAACGTGATATTTTTAAACGAAAATTTGACTCTTCAAAATTCAAGTTGAAAAAATTAATTATCAATAAAGAAAAATAATTTTCAACGAGTCGAATTTCAACCAAAAAGTTGAATTCTCAATTAAATAGATAAATGTTTAAAAAGAAAAGATTAATTTTAGAAATATGTTTGAAGTTTCAACTGAAAATATTTTTTGACTTAAAAAAGGAATTGTGAAATTTTAAGTTTAAAAATTAATTTCCAATCAAAAAACTACTTTCAATCAGTTAAATTTTAACCAAAAAAGACGAATTTTTAAACAAACAGTTGAATCCTCAAAAAAAAGAGATGATATCATAATCAAAAAATATTATTTTTGACCAAATAGTTGTATTTTCAACTGCAAATATTCTTGAACCAAAATGGGATTGTTAAAGTTTAAATTAAAAAATTATTATTTAATTTAAAAAAAAATAATCTCCAACTAGTGGAATTCAATAAAAAAAGAGGCATTTTTAACCAAATAGTTGAATGCTCAACCAAAACGGCTGAATATTTAATTAAATAGATGATTTTCAAACTAAAGATATTTTTGAAGCAAAAAAGGAATCGTCAAATTTTAAGATTAAAAAATTAATTTTCAATAAAGAAAAATTATTTTCGATCAATATTTCAATTTCAACAAAAAATGGTGAATCTTTAACCAAATAGTTAAATCCTCAAATATACGAATTTTCAATAACAAAAGATTAATTTTGAACAAATAACTAAATTATCAACTGTAAAAAATATTTTTTAGTCCAAAAATGGAATCGTCAAATTTTACGTTTAAGAAATAAACTTTTAATAAAAAAAACTTATATGTAACCAGTTTAATTTAATAAAGAAATAAATTTTTTTGAACAAATAGTTAAATAGTTAACCAAAAAGTTAAATTTTCGAACCAAAAAAATTTATTTTAAAGTTATTAAGGATAATATTCCATTCAACAACAAAACTATTATCTAAAAAACTATTATCTAAACATATATTTGGTTCCTGACCAAAAAGATAAATTTTCATGAAAAAATATTAATTTTCCAACAAAAAAGACGAATTTTCAATAAAATATATGGATTTTCGACCAAATAATTGAGTTATTAACTTAGAAAGGATACATTTTTAACCAAAAATGAAATATTTAAAATTTCAGAGAGAAATAATAATTTTTAACAATAACAAAAATGACTTTTAAAGAAAAAAGTTAAATCTTCAGAAGTATATTTTCAACAAAATTATTAAATTTTGCAGCCAAAAAGATTAATTATTTACAAAAGCGTTGAATTTTTAACACGAAAATATGATTTTACAACAAAAAAGTTCATTTTCTTCAAAATAGTTACATTTCCATAAAAATAGTTCAACTTTTAACCAAATAGTGAAATTTCCAATAAAAAATATGAATTTATAACAAACAAGGTAATTTCTACAAATAAGTTGTATTTTTGACCCGAAAATATAAATTTTTAACTATAGAAAAACCAAATTTGTAACAAAATTGTTGAATCCTAAAAAAACAGATTAATTTACCACAAAACAGTTGCATATTTCACTTAAAACCTAGATTTTTAACCAAGAAGAATACTTTTCTTCAAAAAACAGGAATTTGCAACAAAATAGAAGAATTTTCAATCAAAGAATTAAATTTCTATTAAAAAGATGAATGTTTAACTAAAATTATGAGCCTTACAAAATTATTTATTACCCAAGATGATTAATTTTCTAAAAAATTAAATAGTTGCATTTTCTACCAAAAAGATTATTCTTTCACCAAAAAAAACATTTTTAACAAAGTTGTTCAATTATTGATCCGAAAATATATAAATTTTTAATTAAAATGATAAATCTTCATAAAAAAATTAATTTTAATCAAGAAGTATAACTTTTAGCCAAAAGAGATGAATTCTGAACCAAAAATATGATAGTAGACTTTTCAAGCAAGAATTCACATTCAAGGAAAAAAAAAATGCGAAAAGGGGAAAAAAGGGGCAAGCTTTTAAAATTTAACATCAGAAAACGCACTAAATTTGATCTAAGTTAGTAACATTACTTCCTGACCCCTTCCCCTCATCTCTGTTACCAATCGTAGTTTTTAGCGCAAATCTCCCCACCCCCTCGAATTGGTAACGTAGTTTATTTATAACTCCTCACGTCTGACTAAAATCGTACCAGAAATTTTCGAAGGTGTAACATGATTGGGAGGTATAAAAACCATATCCTCGTTTGCTTCATCTTCACTACTGTCTAGTTCCCGTTTCTTTTTTTTTGGGAGAATTTTTCTTATCGGTTGTTGAAAGTAGTTCAGCCAAGAACTCAATGAATATGCTTCATCTTGATACATCTAAATTGGGTTGTTTAAAAATAATTAAATAATTCTAAAAAATAATGATTAATTTAAGTAAATAATGGTGTCTTCCTACTTTGAATGTCAGGATCCATGGTAAATAGTGACCGTCATTTGTGGGACAGAGGCCGATGAATGGTTCCCATGTCTTAGTATTAACATTATAACAATAAACATAAAACTTTAAACTAGATTGCATCTGGAAATTGCTGCTATCCCAGTCACTGATACTTCCACTGATTTCCGATTCTGCTTTTATTATCGAAATTCTTTCCGCAGTTTCCTCCATTTCCAGTTGCACGTGAATCGATACTGGTTTCAGTTCGAGAACTCTTATTTGACTATCACATTCAGAAGAAGCTAGAGAGTGGCTCGAGAAATCTGAAAGTTCGGTAGTAAACAGGATATTTGTTCACAAAGTGCATGAAATAAACTAAGGCCAAATGGTGAAGCCATTTTGTCTATTTTTTATATACTTTATCTGAGGAGTAGACAGACTCCGGGTCTATTAGCGACATCAAATAAACACCATCATCGCAGCAGTGGTATTCTACTATTTATCTTATAAGGGAGTAGAGAAAACAAGTGGCTTAGGCGAACTGCTGTTGGGCGAACCTAATAACAAAATAAAAAACTACCATCCTTTTGGACCCAAGTCTGTGACTTACCATGCTTGTTACCGGTCATGTCAGAGGAAGAGGAACTGTTCAGTTCTGCGGTTTGACGAACCTAACGACAAAATGAGGAACTACCATCCTTTAGGACTCAAGTTCGTGGTATTTTTTCGTTTTGTCTTTAGGTTCGCCCAAAATCAGAACCTGTTTAGATCTCAAATTTTGACTTAATAAACAATATATTTTAGTCAAAAACAATTCCGTGAATCATCATGTTTGTTACCGGTCATACCAGAGGAAGAGGAACTGCTCAGTTCTGGTGTTGGGCGAACCTAACGAAAAAATAAAAAATTACCATCCTTTTGGACCCAAGTCTGTGGTAATTTTTCATTTTGTCTTTAGGTTCACCCAAAATCAGAACCGAGCAGATCTCATATTTTGACTCAAAAAACAATATATTTTAGCCACAATCAAATCCGTGACTTACCATGCTTGTTACTGACCATACCAGAGGAAGAGGATCTGCTCAGTTCTGCTGTTGGGCGAACCTAACGAAAAAATAAAAAACTACCATCCTTTTGGATCCAAGTCCGTGATAGTTTTTCGTTGTGTCGTTTGGTTCACCTAAAATCGGAACCTGATCACATCTCAAATTTTGACTTGAAAAACAATATATTTTAGTCACAAACAAATCCATGGCTTCACCAGGGTCAGTCTATTTTATTTCATATAAAACCGGTCTATTATGAAATTAAAGAGAATGAATTAGAGAACTCACCCTTCTCAGTTTCTTTATAGGGAATGTGGGAGACGGGTTTTGGCGACCAAAGATCATGATGCGAACTGGAATCTCTGGTAATCGTGTGAGAAGCCAATTCGTAGTCAGACCTTTTGAAGAAGCTTAAAGCCTCGCTGATGATCTGTGAAAGGATGTTTAATTAATAAGTAATATTCTCGAATGAGTTGATAAAAATGTGACCCTACTTTATAATTCAAGTATGTATTTAATTTACCTCTGTAAAGGTACATATAGTTCCAACAGAAAGGTGCAGATCGATCGAGCTCACAATCGCAGTAATTTGTACATCTTGTGTTTGTTCCTTTCTACAGATTTCTACGTCACAAGGAAGCAAAACCCAGTGCGGAGATTGTCGCAGGTATCTTTGCTGACTTTTGCTTTTGGCTCGAACGTCCGATAATGTGCAGACAATTGACGACAAGCTCTTGTGACGACTTGATTCGATCATCAACTCCGCTTGGAATAAAATTGCATGGGCGTTACTAGCACTCAGATCGCTGAAGAGGAGCAGTTCTGGTTTGCGGACTCTTATTGAAATTGAAGAACCTGCGAAGTATGGATTAAATAATCATTTTTCTTTTTTATATTTTATTCACGAGGTCTTTTTTCGAAGTATCCGACCTTGTGTTCTAACTTCCTATCTATCTGTGCTATTGTCAAAAACAAGTATTTAATATTTTGGGGGGACATCTGTGAGGTCCTCTACTAAGTAACATGGACCTGCCAATCTTCAGTCGATTAGCGTAAGCAGTTGCGTAAACTTCTAACCACGTACGCATCGAATTTCAGGATGACGGAACACACCAAAAAAATGTCTACTCTAAGTTTTCTTTAAGAAACTCTGATTAAAAATTAATTTTCAATAAAAAAGAACTTACTTTCGATAAATAAAACATATTGCGACGAAGCAGCTGTACACCACAGGGTCGGACATTTGACGGACAGACCTCGTATACACAAGTAATCGTAAAAAATTACCTGATTGTTCTTCCGCGTTCAGACTAAGATCCAACGAACTTTGGTACTCCTGCTCTCTATCGACTGTCTAAAAAAGAATTTTAATCAAGTCAGATTTGAGAATTTAGTAGCACATTGTGTAACAAGGGGGGAAAAAAGGCGTTTAAAGCAAGTGCGATTTGCAGCTGAAAAAAGGAGACAGTGCTTTTTGTCCTTAGCATGCTTTGAAATTTTGCCTTAGAAATCTGAAGCGGGCGTAAAGTACTTTTTTCGCCCGGGACTGAAGTGAAGGGCTGCAGATCAGTTTTTTTTTTCTCAAATCACTTTGTAATCACTTTTTAAGGTAAAGTAACTGTAGTCATTTTCTTAAATGAAAATATCACTTTAGTCACTTTTCTTTGAATCAATTAACCCACAAGTTAATCACTAATTAATTTAGATATACACCAATTTTTGATTTTTTAAAAAATTCTTTGGAAATATTTTAGAGTATTTTAAAAGATTCCAACAAATTTATTATAGATTTCAATATTTTAAAGGGATTTCAAAGATTTTATGGTATTTTTTGAAGTACCAAAGAATTTTCAATAGTTTTAAAAAGTCCCCAGGGATTTCAAAATATAATACACGATTTTAAATATTTCTAAATGTGATTCTGAAGTATTTTTTAAGACTTTACGGTATTTTTAAAATTGCTAAGAAATTTTCTAAAGCATTGCAATGTTTCAAGGAATTTTAAAACAAAGCGAAGGGTTTAAAACATTTTAACGAATTTTAAAATATTCCATGAAATTTTTAATAGATTTCAATAGTTTGAAGCGATAACAAAGGATTTTTAAAATTACAAGGGGTTTCGAAAGATTTAATGGGATTGCAATAGAATTTAAAACAGTTGAAGTATTTCAATGTATTAAAAAAATTTTATATGACCCATAAGGTTTTAGGATATTGTAAGGGATTTTAAGGGATCCTATAAGATTTACGATGATTCAAAGGATTTTAAGGGATTTTAAAAACTCTCAAGGTATTTTATTAAATTTGCTATTATTTCAGTAGATATAAAATTTTCTGTAATATCGCAGAATTCTATAATATTTCGGTGGATTTCAAAGAATTTATTCACCAAAATTGAGGAATTTCACGGGATTTAAAAGATTTTCATATATTTCAAGGTTTGACAGGTTTTAAAGTATTTTAAAAGATAACAAGTATTTTAAAATTGATTTGATTAATTTAAAAATATTTCAAATAATTTGAAAGATTCCATGGTATTTTAAAATTCAAAGGTATTTTAAAGAGTTTAAAAAAATATCAAGAGATTTCAAAAGATGTTTAAGATTTAAAAATATTTTGGGGTGTTTTAAAAGATTCGAACTAACTTTCTAAACTAACTAATCATTTGAAAGAATTTCAATAATTTAAAAGGATTTCAAAGGATTTAAAATATTTTAGGATATTTAAAAGGATTCCAGGGCATTATAAGAAAAAAATTTTTTTTAAAGGAATTTCTACGGATTTTAAGAAATTAAAAAAATGTAAGGTTTTAAAAGACTTTATAGGACCCATAAGGTTTTAGGATGTTTTAAGCTATTACATGGGATTTTATAAGATTTATAAGATTTCCAAGGTTTTCAATGATTTTAAAGGATTTTAAAAGCTCTCAGGGTATTTTAATTCATTTTCAGGACCTGGATTCTTATTAAATCATCCTGAATTTTTAAAATTCTTTTAAGTCTTCTATATTTTTTGAATTTACTTGAATTCTTCTAAATCCACTTAATCCAGCTCAATTTATTGGATTACAAACATTTTAAAAAAGATTTTATAAGATTTCTAAAAATGTTAATGATTTTAGAAGTATTTAAATGTATTAAAAAATTATTATAGGACCCATAAGGTTTTAGGGTATTGTAAAGGATTTTAAGGGATTTTAAAGTCTCAAGGTATTTGAATAAATTTGCCATTACTTCAGGAGATATCAAATTTTCTGTAATATCACGGAATTCTATAATATTTCCGTGAATTTCAAAGAATTCATTCACAAAAATTGAGGAATTTCGCAGGATGTCAAAGATTTTCATATATTTCAAGGTTTGAAAAATTTTAATGAATTTTAAAAGATAACAAGTATTTTACAAATGATTTTATTCATTTGAAGGGATTTCAAAGAATTTAAAAGATTCTATGGTATTTTAAAATTCAAATGCATTTTAAAGAGTTTTAAAAAATGCCAAGAGGTTTCAAAAGATTTTTAAGATTTAAAAATATTTTAGGGTGTTTTAAAAGATTCGAACGAACTTTAAATTAATTTCAGTAATTGTATTGGACTTCAAAGGGTTTGAAATATTTTAGGGAAATTTCAGAAGTCAGCAATTCATTTTTAACCGATTCTAATCATTTGAAAGAATTTCAATAATTTAAAAAAATTTCAAAGGATTTGAAATATTCGATGGTATTTTAAATTTCAAAGGCATTTTAAAGAGTTTTAAAAAATATCAAGAGATTTCAAAACATTTTTAAAATTTAAAAATATTTCAGGACGTTTTAATTAATTTCAGTAATTGTATAGGACTTCAAAGGGGTTGAAATACTTTAGGGAAATTTCAGAAGTCATCACTTAATTTTTTATCGATTCTCATCATTTAAAAGAATTTTAATAATTGAAAAGAATTTCAAAGGATTTGAAATATTTTAGGATATTTTAAAAGATTCCAGAGCATTATGAGAAACAAAAATTTTAAGGAATTTCGAAGCATTTTAAGAAATTAAAAAAAATGTCGTGAGGTTTTAAAGGATTTTATAGGACCCATAAGGTTTTAGGATATTTTAAGAAATTACATGGGATTTTATAAGATTTCGAAGGTTTTCAATGATTTTAAAGGATTTTAAAAGCTCTCAGGATATTTTAATTCATTTTCAGGACCTAGATTCAGGACCTAGATTTTATTTTAGGGAGGGTATAATACAATTTCCAGGATCCTGAATTTTTATTAATTTATCTTGAATTCTTTAAAAAAAATTTTTTTCATCTTTGAACTTTTTTGAATTTGCTTAAATCCTTCTAAATTTACTTCATTGTTACTGAAAACAATAGAATTTTCTCAATTTCTTTGGAATTCTTTTAAATTCAAAAGAACATTAGTCACATTCAATTGCACATTGATCAGTTTTAGTCACTTTTGAGGTAAGAGATTAATAACTTTTGTTACAAGATTTCAGTTTTCGTCTTTAAAAATTAATAGTCAGGGAAAATGAAAAGTTACTCAGGGAAAAGTCAGGGAATTTTTAAAACGAATGTTTGGGACCACCCTGAAAGTAGCTATTCTCGCGTGGGGTTGAAACTGAGCAGAAAATAAAAACTTTATGCACACTTCACATACACGAAAAGACATACTGTTGGTGCAGGTTGGACAAAAATTAAATTAAAAAAATACAAGACGCTTCTTTGGCATTTTGTAAAAACTGAATATTGGCTTGTACTACTGCGCACTAAATGGCTGATTATATGGGTTGACTTGTACTACTGATTTTCAGTAGTACAAGTCAACGGACATACAATGTCGGACTATACTTTTACTTATACTACTTGTATCCACAAAAGGCATTCACAACATGTGTGATAATTTTTTTTTGTAGCTAGGTTTGTTCCCTTCTCTCCCTTAAAAATAAACCGTGAAATTTCATTAAACCCAACTTTAAAAATAATGAAACCTTCGTTTAAAGAAAATTATTGAGAATTTCGATTTCCAGTATGAGTTAAGTTAATAAATAATCATTAAGATAAATTGATTACAACGAGCATTAAAAAATAATCTTTAAATGTAAAAGAAGAAAATTTTAAAAAATTACTTATGAACAACATTTTTAAATTATAACAAAATTTTGCGGGACTAAATATCTTTTACATATAAATGTTTATAGGATAATGACATTTTTTAAACTTACAACTTCATGGTCGTTACACTCATATCCCTCGTTAACGACCCCTTCGTCGATTTGTTCTCCAGGTATCGAATCCATAAAATATTGGCCTAAATCTAACAAAAATGGCACACACAAATTGACTCGTGATTCCTCCACGAGCATATCTAAACACGTATCTCCTGTCGATGTCCTGGTGAAGGAAAAATCCAGCGCTGGAGGCATCGATATGTAAACTCCTGAATCCGCATTAATTCCCATTCTTTTTGCAGGTGATTGAATTATTCTGAGATAAAAAAAGATTATTTTAAAATTGATAAACATTAGGATCTCCAATGAAAATTTGAATGTTCGAATCTCACTAACTCTACACGCTTTAGGGGTAGAGTTACATCCTAAATTTCTTTTGCTCGACCGAATACCTGCAGATTAATTTCCTTCGTTTTCGAAAATAAAAAAACACATATTTAGGGATAAAAAATGATTTCACCTCTAGAAAGTATTTGTCATTTATTAACCAAAAAACCTTATATTTTATGAAGCTGTAAAAATGGTCTCTAAACATTTTTTTCCCTAAAATAATATGCACAGGAGTATTTTCTACAATTTGGAGAGAATATTCTTTATAATAAATGAATTCAAAATATTACAAACAAAATTTTAATTTCATAACATACAAGTTTGTAGATTAAAGATTCATAACTAAATTGATTGACTAAGTGTCTAAATGACTAAATGTGCATTAATGATTTCAATAATTTTCTCTTTAATTCAAAAGAATTTGAAACTGATTAGAATTTCAGATAAATTTAAACTAATTACGGTTCAAATAATTCGAGTAAAATTTAAAATAGTTCAAAAGAAAAAGAAAAAAATACAAAAAATTCCAATAATTGCAGTAAAATAAGAGTGAGTTTAGAACAATGTAAGGTAATTTGTGAAATTGTAATGAAATTCTTTAAAATTTGAGTGAATTGTACGAAATTTAAAAAATCAAGAACTTCCATTGAATTGAGTAAAATAGAAGTGAACAGATTTTAGGGCAAACTCAAACGAATTTAAGTGAATTGATAAAAAATTCAAAAAATACTTTTTAAAAACAATAAACTAAATAAAATTCAAGCGAATTTAGATAAATATAAATGCAATGGTAAGAATTCGAAAAAATTAAAGTGAACCGGAAGGTATACAAAAATATGAATAAAATTCATTTTTTCTGTCTGAAAATTCAAGGTGAGTTTATAATACTTTAAGGTGAATTCAGAAATTCCGTGTGAATTTGAAAGAATTTGAAAGAATTTAGATTGAATTCATAAGAATTTGACGTAAATTTCAAATAAGTTCAAATGATTTTCAAAAAATTCAAAAAACCTAAAATATTTAATTCATTTCTGTAAAACTGTAGTGAAATAGATGAATTAAAAGGAATTTAGGTAATAAAATTAATAAAAATGTTAATAATTCAAGGTGAACTTAAAAGTCTTCATTATTGAAACGACTTTTGTACTTTTTTGTGTATTTTATTATATATATAAACTTTAAAGGAATGGTAGAATATTAAAGGACGATAATGAATAATCGTTATTAAACAACAAAAAACTTTACTTTGGTGTTTTTTCCAGATATTTAGTAAATGATTAGACACCATATATTTCATTAAAAATTATGTTTTTAGAATATTCTCAGTATTTTTCATCTTATGTTGAAAAATACCAACTTTTCGACTGCATATAAAAATTGATTAATTGAGAAAGAATTGATCACGGTAATTAAAATTAAAAGATTTGAACTCTTAAGGATCAAATTTTTTAAATTTGAAGTTATCAAAACTAAACAGCAAACTAAAATCACATTTAAAAGGTAATACTTTTGAATTTTAAACTTTTAAAATTGAAGAATAAAAATGTTTAAATTAAAAAGTTTAATAATATTCACGTATAAAAGGAAGCTATTAACACTTTTCAAGTAAAATGTTTTTATTTAAAGCAGTTACGCTGCAAAATTTTTAATTGTTTGATTTTATTATACAGTTCAATTGTCAATGATAGCTTGGTTTATTTAAATTGAAAAGTGTTAAAAGCTTCCATTTTATACGCGTAAATTACTGATTGTTTAAGGTAACAAATTTTAACCCCTAATTAAAAAAATGTTTAATTCAAAAGTACGTCACTTTAAGTCCTTTAATTTGCAGTTCATCTTTTTATAACTTCAAATAAAAAATTTTGTGTCTTTAAGAGTTCGAATCTTTTAATTTTAATGTCCGTAAGTAATTTTTTCTCAATTTTTAAATTTTGATTTGCAGCCGAAAAGTTGTTCTTTTTCGACATAGGGTGATTGCTATATATATTTCACAAAATTAAAAAGGAAAATTTTGTTGTTGTTCAATAACGATTATTCATTATTGTATTATAATATTCTACTATGACTGTGAAGTTAAAACTTTTCATATTTAAATGATCTAATTGCAATATTCTAAATATTTGTCATCTTAGGTCAAAAAACGACCATTTTCTCTACAAAACCTGTAGATTACTGCAGATTCTGGTAGTTATACTTTTTTTGTAAATTTTCGCACTAAATGAAAACTACAATAAAATACAAAAATTATTCAAAAGTTCTTGGTAAAAGTGTAATATTTTGTTCAATTTGTACAGAAAAATTGACAGTAAAGTAAAAGTCGAAACATTGATGTGGGCACTAAAAGTAATTAATGTAAATTTTTTTTTAATTTGTCAACTCCTACAATAAACTACACGTATTTAAAACAATTTCATGTACAGTTTTCAAATATTTTTACTTTTCTGAAATCTTGTATTTTTTGTAATGTTGTGTTATTTTCTACAATAATTTGCGTAAAATTAAAAGTGTTTTGTATGACGTCAAACGCCAAAAATAAAAAAAATTTTTTTTTTAGAATTAGTAAACAAAAATATCGACCAAAGTTGTACAAATTTTTGAATTGGTGAAACTTTCCTGCAAAAAATACAGGAAAGGATAAGCTATTTGTATTTGATTTTACCCTTTTCTTAAATGTTGTACATTTTTACAAAAAAGTACAGTTGTAGAAATGTTTTACTTTCTTGTAAACATTTTTTCCACCAGGGAATTTTTTAAAAAGTTGACCTGGAAAACCTGGAAAGCCTTGGAATTTAGAAATAGGAATTCTGTAGTTACCCTGAATAAGAACCTACTTTTTAACGATAGCTGCCCTTTTGCGCATATCTTCCAATTCACAGCTTCGGACAGAGACTTTTATCGACAGGCTCTTATTATTGAAAAGTTCTAATGAAGCACTCATTTCTCCGAAAACGAGTTTACACAATCCGTGATTCAAATCTCGCACAGGCGAGCTTAAAACCTGCAAGAAATAAAAGAATTTTCTTTAAAAATATATAAACACTGAACTACCAATATAAGAACCGCTGGTTTACGATATTCCTAGAACGGATCGTTTCCGCAGTTTCGTGATCAGAGGAACCTCGGGGCCGAAAGAGAAGCAGTGTTTAGTCAAGCGTGACAAACATCTCGAGGACTACACTTTTAGCACGCTAGTTACATCAGGTTGCGTCATGCCTGTTTACGTTTCTGATCTACTTGTTTACGTTTGGTTTGTCTGGATTTATGTTAAAGGCCACTGCAAGCCATGCTGGAAACCGTTCTTATATCGGGAGTTGAGTGTAATCCGAAACATTATTTTTTGTAATAAAACTCGACTTATAAGCTCTGTACTTTGTCTCGTCAAAAGTCAACAGCCATAATCAAAATGCAGAGTGTAAGATATAATAAGTGCATTGAAGAAAGAGAAAATTTCAAAACGAAACTGAATAGTACAAACGAAAAGAGAATCGTAAAAATGAGAGCGGATAGATGAAAGTAATCGATAAGAAAAAAGAAATTACGGAGCGTTCAAAAATTACGTCACATTGCCAAAGGGGGATGGGGGTAACAGCTTTAGTGACGTAAGTCTACTATTATATTTTTGGTCTAGAAATCATATCTTTTGGTTTAAAAGTCTACTTTTTGATTAAAGATTTATCTGTTTAGCAGAAAATTAGTTTTTTTTGTTGTAAAAAATAATTTTTCAAAACTTATTTAACTATTACGTTAATGGTGAAAAATTGAAAATTTTTACTTGAAAATTTAACAGTTTGGTTAAGACTTTTAGTATTTTTTCGTAAATTCATCTTTCTTGGTTGAAAATAATCTATTTGCTTGAAAAGTAAACTACTTTGTGAAACATTCATTTTATTAGTTGAAAATCCATCTTTTTGGTTGAAAATTTAACTATTTGGTTCAAAATCCTTTTTTTTTGAAGATAGTTTTTTAAACTAAAAATTAAAGTACTTCATTATCGGTTAAAAATTAATCATTTTTAGTTGAAAATTTAACAATTTGGTGACAAATTGATATATTTTGTTCTCAATTCCTCTTTTTGGAGAAAAATATTATCCTTTTTGATTAACAATTCAAATACTTTCGTTCTTTTGTGGTAGAAAATTTATTTTTTCAAATGAGAATTTAACTATTTCAATATTGGTTGAGAACTGATCGTTTTAAATTTTAAATTCAACTATTTGGTTATAAATATATGAATTTTCTTGGAAATTCGTATTTCTTAGTAGTAAGTAAATCCTTTTTATTAAAAATTTAACTGCTTGGTTTAAATTTGAACTACTTCCCTAAAAAAATTATTATATCAGTAGAAGGTCCATAAATTTAGTAGAAAATTAAACTATTTTATTAAAAATTCATTTTTTATCTGAAATTCTAATTAATCTATTACTTGCTGAAAATTTGTAGACTTTCTTATGCATTCTTTTTTCATAGAAAATACTTTTCTTGATTTAATATTTTACTTTCCGGTTGAAAGTTAAACTCCTTTGTTGAAAAATGATTTTATTAGTTAAAGACTTCGATACTTTTTTTTAAATTTCATCTATTTCTTTTTAATTAATATTTTTAATGAAAATTTAACGATTCCTTTAATGGGTAAAAATTAATTAATTGAAATAATTCAAGTCTTGCTGAAAAATCGTCATTTTAGTAAAAAGTTACTGTTCTTGATTTAAAATACAACTACTTGCTTAAAGTTTAAACTATTTTATTAAAAATGTATTGTTTTAGCTGTAGATCCATCTCTGGTTCAAAATTTAACCATTTTGTTTTAAATTTACATTTTGGTTGGTTGAAAATTAAAATATCCTGTTAAAAAATAACCTTTTTGTCGAAAATTTAAATTTATGAGTAAAAAATGTAACTGTTTTGCAGAAAGTCATCTTATAGGTTTAAAAATTCAATTGTTTTCTTAAAAATTTGTTTTTTTGCCTTGAAGATTGTGGTTGATTTTAATTTTTCTTTGTTTGAAAATTCGACCATTTGTTTGTCAATTCGTCTTTGTAACTTGAAAATTAAACAATTTTGTTTAACTATTTCTTCCTCTTATAACTGAAAAATCTTTTTTGGTAGAAAATCGAACTCTTTTTAAAAAATTCATCTGTTTTGCTAGAAATTTGTTCTCCTTTTTGAAATGCAACTGTTTTTTTATATAGTTTTCTTTAGGTTGAAGATTTAACCATTACGTAAAAATCTTTTTTTTTTTTTAAATCATCTGTTTTTGGTTTAAAAATAAATCATTTTTAGAAAATCGAACTCTTTTTCAAAAATTCATCTGTTTTGCTAGAAATTTCTTCTCCTTTCCTAAATGCAACTGTTTTTTAAAATATAGTTTTGTTTTGGTTGAAGATTCAACCATTATGTTAAAAATTGTTTTTTTTGTTCAAATCAACGGTTCTTGGTTTCAAATTAAAATCATTTTTGGTTGGAGGATCAACTATTAAATTTTGTTGTTGAAAAATCATCTTATATCATTTCTTCCTTTTATAACTGAAAAAATTTTTTTGTTGAAAATCTAACTCTTTTTTAAAAGTTCGTCTGTTTTGATAGAAATTTCTTCTCCCTTTTTAAATGCAACTTTTTAAAAAATAGTTTTGTTTATGTTGAGGATTCAACCATTATGTTTAAAATTCGTTTTTTTTTTGTTTGTTCAAATCAACTGTTTTTGATTTAAAATTAAAATCATTTTTGGTTGGAGGATCAACTTTTAAATTTTTTTGTTGAAAAATCATCTTATCTAGTAGAATATCGAATTATTTTTTGAAGATTTATCATTTTAGTGGAAAATTCATTTTTGGTTGAAAATTATAATATTTGATTGTAAATTCAATTGTTTGATCTGAAATGAATACTGAATTCTTTTCTTGAAAAAGTATTTCTTCTGCTAGAAAATTAATCTTTTTTCTCTTTAAAATATTCTTTTCATTCCCGGACGAAATATAAAAAAATTTAATTTTTATCTTATGTAAAAAAATATCTTTTCTAAAAACTGATAGCAGAAAAAATTAAATGTTATCGACCCCAATGCCAGTTTAAAAATCTTCTTCACATATATACATTAATTTTATGTAAAGGATTTATTCCTCTATTTTTGGGAAAAATTGCCCTATTTTCCCTGTTTTGAGAGCCAGCACTTAGGACTGTAAAGTCTGTAAAAATATTATATTTTGCGTTATATTTCAGGCGTTTGTCAATTGAAATCGAAGAAAAAATATCGACGTAAAAGGGTGGAAAATTGTTTCAAAATAGCGTAACGTAATTTTTGAACGGCCCCTTAAATAAATAAACTAACGATGTGTAATGCCTCTTGTCAGAATTTAAATCTCTTAACCGGCTCGAGCGAAATATACCTCCTCTGTGTCTGAGAATAAATTCAGTTGCAACCCATCTAAAATCACTCTCAAATTGATTTCGCACACCGGATGTTCATTTTGTGAGAAGAATTCTTCCAACTTCTTCACTATTGCGTCTTCATTTTTGGCAATTTTCATTTTTAAAGAATCTGCATCATGTCCCATCATTTTTCTTGCTAGGAATGTTTTTGACAAGTTGTCTTCCCAGATGGTAAATGCCGAGGCCAGATCTTTTTGTCCTAAATTCATGGTTATCGTATCTATCGAACCTTGAATGTGACACAAACACTGATCGTGCATTTGACGACCCACGACTTTACGATCCACTATTTTTCGTTTTATGTCGAAACGAAGTTGCATTGGTTCAACGATAGGTTCCTGAAAAAAGATTTTTTTCTTAAAATCTGCTTTAATATTTTTTCTTTGAAAAGTTTTTTTTTTCTTTAAAAAAGTTTCTGAAAAACATGGAAAAGCTTACTTGAATTTCCAAATTTCCACCAAGAGTCATGATGGCTCTCGATAATGTCATCGAATTCAGTTTTACCAAAATATTATCAATCACACAAATATTTGATTCGTTATTAATCTTTATATGCTTCACCAATTCGCTCGTTTTTAGAAAGTTTTCAATTGTTAAAGTACCTAAAAAGAAAGGAAGAAGTAGTTATAAAATTAAATTTTTTTGGTAGAATATAGCGCTTTTGCATGTAAAAAATGTTTTTTTAATACAAAGAGGCCTCACAATCTTTTCAATATTATCCTCTTTTTCCCTTTTTTAAAGAATTTTTTTTCGTCTGTTTTCAAGAAACTTCCCCTTTTCTCTATTTTCCGCTGAAAGTAGTTGTGCCAAAAATTATATATCTAAAAACAATGTTTTCTATGATTTTAAGAATAAAAATAATGCTATGATGTAATTTAAAATAAAAAACATTATTTATAATTAAAAAAATATTAAAATGTACCAAAAACAATTATTTTTATAATGTTCTTTTACCAATAACTTTTTTCTTACAATCAGGTCTTACCAATTCTCGAAAATTAATTGAAATTTAATAACTAATCCCTTTTTTCGAGAAAAATATTTGCTATATTTGAATATTATTTACTTTTTCCTTAAATTGAAAGCAGTAGAGTTAGATGGAATGCTTTCTCTGAAAGAATATTTATTAAACTAAGCCATGATTTATTAAACTTGACCCATTATTTTAAATTGCAAAGAAGTGACAGTAAGAAAAAATTAAATTACAAAAACTATTCTTAAAAATTAGTTTCTATAAGTTTCAAGCTTTTTTCATTAAAAGCATTACGTTATTAAACATAATTTAACTTAAACTTATATAATATCATTTCAATTCTTGAAATCATAGAAAAATTTTTTTCCAGAGACCTGATTTTTGGCGCAGCAACTGTGCACCTTAAATGTGAAATAAATTAAAAGAACCTAATAAAAAAATCAAACTAATTTACATTAAAAACTCTTCTTCTTTTTAAATGCCTGGGAATCAGGGAAAAGTTAGGGGATTTTTTTTAGATAGTGAAAGAAAGGGAAAAATCAGGGATTTTGAAAGCAAAATTGCAAAGGTAAGGAAGTTTCTGTAAAGGATAATAAATTAAAATTTTATAAATTTAAAATGGTCGAATTCTATTTTTAAAATATTTTACGAAAATTTGACAAAATTAATATTTGTATGAATTTTTGCGGCTGTTCTGAAATTCTACTATTTAGTTAAAAGTTTAATTATTTCTTTAATAATTACAATCTTTTGTTAAAAAGTAATATTTTCTATTAAAAAAACAAATGTTTTGTTAAAAAATCGTCTTTTTGGATGAAAATTAGTCCTTTTGGATTAAAACTTCATCTTTATCAGTTGGAAGTTGACTTTTCATTTAAAATTCAACTGCCTTCTGAAAAAATCGTTTTGTATCCTAAAAAATGGCTTCAAAAATTAAACTATTTTTTGAAAATTCGTTTTTTAACTAAAAATTTAACTTTTTTATTTTTAGTTGAAAATTTATTTATGTTTAATTAAAAATTGAGCTATTTATTTATGCAAAACTCACTTTCCTTTTATTGAAAATTTGTATATTTTAGTGAGAAACTAATCTTCTTGATTGAAAATTAATGCTTTTATTTGAAAATTCACTGGTTTTGTAGAAAATCACTTTTTTCACTAAAAATTAAACTATTCCATTTTTGGTAAAAATTTATTTTTTTTTGTTATAAAGTTTTGCCGCCAATTTTTTATTTTTTTTTAAGAAAATACGAATGAAAAAAACTCATTACAAAATTATTTTTTTCCGTTACGCATATGTAATTAAATTTAATTTATATTAATTTTCTTTTATTTATCAGTTTATACGAAAAATAAAATTCAACCCAATTTTCGGTGGCAGAGAAATAATGTAAGATTATCAAAAATGTTGTAGTTGGCAATAATTTTTAAAGTATTGTTCAAACTGCAAGTTATTCTTCAAACATTGTATTGTCACGTAATTGGGTAAAAAATATTGACATTGGACTGTTTCTTTAATGAAAAACTTTTTTATTTATATTTTATTTTGATTTATTTATTATTTTTTCAAATAAATTTATATGAGGAAAATTATGATTTTGAATTAAAGCTTCATATATATGCATCCAAATTTGATGTAGTAGAAACAATGTATTTTAAGTAATCAGAAGTAGTGTAATAATGTTATTACTATCCTTATAAGAATTTCGTTCAGTGTAGTAAAGAAAATTTAATATTTGTTTTTTTTTTGTTTTGTTTTTAGTTTTTGTTACATATTAAATTAATTAATTTATGTAAATTAGGATGAAAAATTTATTAAGCTATTTTGATTCGATGTTTAATAACAGAAGCGACTATTTTTAGAAAATTCGTTCTCTTAACTTAACAATTTAAGAGTTTTATTGAAAATTATCTTTTTTGTTAATCATAAGAAACATATTAAATTATAGAAATATATTAATGTTTCTATAATTAGTACAAAATCTTTCTCTGCTGAAAGTTCCTTGCTTTTGTTCGATGATTAATCCGTATTGGTTGAGGGATCAACTGATTCCTTTAAACTTCGTTTTTAGAGTTAATTCAAAGGTTTTGGATTAAAAATGAAAAATATAAACTATTACCATTTTTTTAAGAGCATCAGAACGGAAATCTGAAGGTCCTGGGGTCAGATCCCAGCGGAGATAGAGACATTTTTTTCACAATCTTAAGATTTATCAATATTTTAACAATATTGATATAAACCAGTAGACAAACAAAATTAAGATCTAATATTAATAATATTACCATTTTTCTTTAAAATTAATTTTTTTAAAGTTAATGATTCATCTATTTATGTGAAAATTTAACCACTTTGTTGAAAATTCACTTTATAAACTTTTTTTCATTCAACACTTTGGTTTAGAAAAATTAATCATCATTGGTTGAAAATTACCCTTTTTGTTCAAAATTCAACTATTTGGTTGAAAATATAAATGTTGATGTTTAAGTCTAACTCTTGCTTTCAAAATTCATGTTTCTTGGTTGAGAATTATATTTTTTGTTGTAAATAAAAATTTTCAAACTGATAATTAAACTGTCTTCTAAAAACTTACTTGAAAATTCAACTATTCGATTGAAAATGCAACTATTTTTGGGTGAATTGTAATTTTTTGCAAATTTGACTATTAGCCTATTTAGTTAAAAATTAAACTTTTTTACTGGAAATTCGTTTCTCTAGCATGAAATTTTAAATATCTTGATGCAAACTCAACTGTTTTTGTTCAATTAAAAAAATATATTTTACGGTTTTAATGAAAATTTATCCTTCTTGGTTTAAAATTGTTTATTTTGTTAAAAAAATTTCTTTCCAGGTTCAATAGACCAGTAGACGAAAAATAACCAATATCAAGTTATTTATTTGTTCTCTAAACCATTTGACTTTTTAACTTAAAAACTCAAAGGTTTTCTTAAAACTTCGTCTTTTGGTTAAAAATTTAACAGTTTTGTGAAAAATGCAATATATTTTGACTTGAACTCTCAGAAACATGAAGCGTTCTATATTGTATTTATATTAATTTTATTTAAGAGAATTTATTGCCCCATTATTCCCGTATTTTCTTAAAAAATCACCCGATATCACTATATGTATTTAAAAACTTATTCAGGAGTGTATTTTTTTTAATTCTCACCTACGTCGAATACCAAAAGATTCGGATAGTCTTTCTTTTGCAGGAGAAGAAAAGTAGGTCCTTGAAGATCAATTGAGACCTGAAGTTTAATTTCGCTTCTCATAAACTCAGCAATACTCCAGAAGAAAAAATTTCTTAAATACCCGGCAAGACGTGGTCGTAGGAAACTAACAAATGGACTCAGAAAATGCTGCAAGTAAAAAATCAAAATAAAGAAGTTTTTCAGATTTTCAGTTTTTAGAAAATGTATAAAAAATTCAAATATTATTTCGAATAATTACCTGACAATCGGAGAGAATCTTCGATATGAAAACACAATTTATCCTTCCAATTGAAAGTTTAAAACTTCCATCGGACATGACTTTTTCATTATTCGTGTCGAGTTCAGAACACTTGTATGGTTTTGGGGTGTGTCTGACATATTTTAGGTCGAACACTTTGTCATCCTCGTTTGTCAAGATCTTCCAAATTTAAGAAATTTTCATATAAAACGTAAATAATTATTAGAGATTTTTTATATTAGGGTGGATACTGGGACGGGAAATGATTGGATGTTTTTTTGAGAACGGAAAAAAATCAGGAAATGGCAGTAAATTTAATTTTTCACTGGAAATTTTTGCATTCTGATTTAAAATACCATTTTTCTTTACAAAAACCTCGGTAATGCTATTAATTGTAAATATAATCAGCAAGCTTAATGTAAAAATAATTAACATGCGTAGAAAACAAATGTGTTTGCAAAAAACATGATAAAGTTCAAAAAAGGCCGCTTTACTGTAAAAAAAAGGCATTAGGAAAATAATTATCCTCTGCATTTTTAGAAATTATTAAAGGAAATTATATTTTTGAACATTTTAAATAATAAAAAAAGTGAAAAATAAAGTATATGACCTGTGACAAATATTTCAAAGAAGATTTTTTTTAAACGGCAAAAAATTTCATATTAATGTGTTGCAAAATTAATTTGTCTCCCCTTTAAGACCAAGAAAAAATCAATTTAAAAGACGCGTTCAAAAACTGAACATTTTTATTTGAAAGCCATTTTTAATGAAAATGCTTACAAAATAATTTAAATTTTGTAAACCAATAAATAATCCCACAATTGTACAATTTTATATGAAGTTAGGAAAGTTTGAATTGATATCATAAAAATCAAATAATTTATAATTGAAAAATTTAACATTTAAAAAAATTAAAAATGTTCGAAATTGAACATTTTTCAATAAAAGATAAAAAAAACTGGGGTTTGAAATTTTAATTATTGAAAATTATACGATTATGAGTTTTTCTCGTAAATCCTTGATCTATTTTCACTGACGCGAATCTTTGAAAATTTGTCAATTTTAAATTGGTACCGTTTGAATTTGAAATATTTGTTATGATATAACTAAACATTCTATAATTTTATTTCAGATTCAAATCCTTGATCATTAGATTGTTTTTTGGAACAATTGCATTGAATCTCGTTTTTTTTTAATGAAATAATTTTTAATTACAATAATCCAAATTTAAATTTTGTAAATCATGTAACAATTTTGCAAAATGAATAATTTAAAATTAGAAAAAATTGGGAATTATAGCTTTTTTAAAACTAAAATTATCTGCAATTTAAAAAAAATGCTGCATTCGGAAAAAAGTTTTTGAAGGAGCTTTAATTTTTAACTATAATCTTTTATGTTTTCAATTACGTCATTTTTAATTATTTTTGAAAATTCTATTTTAATGCATAATTTTTGTAAGTTTAGATTTTGAAAATTCTTCTTATTCAGATATTATCTAATTTTAAAGTACTTGAAATTTTCAAACGCTTTTCGAAAGCTTCAAATGTATAATTTTACATCAAAGAGGCATTTATCCTGCCTAAAACTAAATATCTGAAAAAACAATTTTTCTACGTTTTTAAGAATAAAAATGATACTACAGATGATGTAACTTTAAATAAAATAAACATTTTTGTAACAAACAAATTTTCAAACTTGCAAAAAACTATATTTTAACCACTTTTTTGCAATTAAATTTTTCATTCTATGGCTTTTTACACCTTTTTGAAAAATTCTTGAATTTTAATAAATGATAGCTATTTTTCAGGCAAAATATTCTCTATAACTCTCCTATTTCCAATTTTGAATAGAAACTTTGTTATGGCTGAAATTGGTAAAAGATTGTTTAAAAGAAACCATTTTTTAAACAAGTAACTATATATGAAGATTATTTACTTATTTTAAATCGGTGGAAATCCTGCAAATACTTTATTGATAATTTTGTATCTACCTTAGAATAAAGAGTGATATGGCCCAAATCCTCGATGGATAAACTTGTCAGATGTGCTCTTAACATCATTCTTTCATTTACATTGTAAATACAGTCATTCTCCACTCCCATGATTTTAAAAACCAAAAAATCCGCATCTTTACTGCAGAGTTTCAATATAAACGTGTTTAGTCTAATTGAGTAACTGAGTTTTATAGCACCTATAAATGTTGTGAGTTAAAAATTAATTAGCTTTCTAAAATCCTTTAAGTTAAGTGCAAATGAAAAATAATCTAAATTAAAATTACCAGGCGGAATAGGAGGATCGCATTCAGTCTTGATGAAAAGAACCGCATTACGTTTAACCATAGCCTCTATATTTTGAATGTTCTCGCTATAACATGTTCTGAAAACAAAATTAGAATAAAGTTTTCATTTGTAAAATATTATTTGATAATTATAGAAACTAGGGTACCCGAAAACCGTGTGTTTTCAATTTTGCAAATGTTACCACTAATTTCTTCTTTTTGGTGTAAACATTCGATTATAAAGTTTTTTTTTAAAGGAATCTGTATTATCATCAGAGAATAGCAGAAATTCTTAACGTCTTCTCAGACTACATGGAGCTATGAATTAAACATTTTTTAAAGTAAATTTTTTCTTGAAAAGATCTCCTCAATCGAAAGTTCTTCCGAAGGAGATCTTTCTTCAGAAAAATTTGATTTTAAAAATGTTTAATTCATAGCTCCATCTAATAGCTTAAAGGAAAAGCAACTAGACAGCAATCGGAAGTTCTGTAGTTCGATTCCCTGTGGAACGATATCTTTTTCCAGAAAAATTTTAATTTAAAAAATTTTTAATTTATAGCATCATCTAGTAGCTTAAGGGAAAAGCATCTGACCGGCAATCGTAAGTTCCGTAGATCGATTCCCAGCGGAGCGAAAGAGAAGATCTTTTTTCAGAAAAAAATTAATTTTTAAGAGGTTTCACTTTTAAAAAACTTAAGGCTAACACATTTTTCCAGCCCTAGAAGGCATTTCTTTATTCAGGAATAAATCCTAAATTTGATTATAAAAAAAATTTATAGATATTACAGGACTTAAAAGTCTCTTACCATTTTCCCCCTGAATTTAAATACACAGTTGCAGAGTATTTATTCTACAATAAAAGGAGAATATTCTGCATAAAGAATAAATTTACAATAATTATGCTATCTGACCGCAAAAAAATCTTTAATTTTGAAAAGAATGGAGGTGAAGTAAGGGGAAAAGAGGGGAGGTAAATTAGGGTAAGCGACGGAAGGGGAAGTAGGGGAGGTGAAGGTTTATTGAAGGGGAAGTATGTGAAGTGACGGGAAATTAGGAGAAGGAAGTGAAGAGAAATGAGTTACGGGAAAGTAGGAGAAGTGAAGGGAAATAATATATGTGAGGGAAAGCATGTGAAGTGATGGAAAATGAGGGTTGCGGAAGTATGGACAATAAGGGAAGCGAAATTAGGTAAAATGAGGGAGGGTGAATAGTGGAAGTAAGGAGAAATGAGTGGTGAGAAAGTTAGAGAAAATAAGTACTTGAGGGGAAATGAGGTGATGGAGAGCAAGTGAAGGGAGGCGAAATAAGGGGAGGGTGTAGGTGCAGTAGGGGAAATCAGGTGGAATAGGAGAGGGATAGTAATTGTGATAGGGGCGAGTAAGGGATGAAATAGGGGAAGTGAAGGCAGGGAATCTAGGGAAAGTGTAGGGAATAAAGAGAGAGGAAGTAAAAGTGATTGTAAGTGAGGGGAGCGAGGAGGGCGATGAGAGGGGTAAATAGAGGATGATGAAATTGTAGGAGGAGGGCGAATGGTGAAATGATGGCAGGGGAAGTAGGGGAATGTATGGGGGGTAAGAAAGAGAAAATGTGGGAGGGGGAGGCTCAAACGACTTAATTTACGTCTTGAAATGCTACGAAACCATTTTTTTGTAGACGAACCAAAAAAATGTAGGGTCTTGTTTCATAAAATTTAGCGCTTATTCCTTAATACATAGCAAATAATTTTTAGGGGTGACAGAAATTTTCAGCCAAAAATTCGTTTTTTTTTTTAATTGACAAACTAGAGAATTAGTTTTGGACGTAAAATGGCCTACCGAAACCTGTAAATAATTTTTTTTTAATATAAGGAAATTTAAGGCAGTATTTTTCATCAAACGGGAGAAATTTAGGTGGTAGTGCTTGCAAAATTCAAAATCAAACTTTTTTTGGCACCCTAATGGATACTTACTTGTACAAGTTGGCACAATAACTATTGAGTTTCATAAACGCCTGTCGATGAAACACGACATTCAAACTCATGATGTTGACAGTCAACGACCGTTCCACATTTCTAAAATGCGATTTAAAATCTGGACAGTTGGCTTTGACCTGGGGACGAAAAATTTATTAATATTAACATTTTTTCACTCACTTTAAATTGATTTCTAATCGCTAAAACTACCACACAGTCATTTAAGTCACTCTTAATAGCTTTTTAAAGTCAGTGACTATTGTCACTTTTTTAAATCTTTTTCAGATTAAGTTTTTTTTAATTCACCTTGAAGGCTTTTAGATTCGCCTTGAATTCCTATTATTTTTACATCATTCCTAATCAATAATTTTACTTATTCCTATTCATTTGATTTCACTCGATTACTTTTGGATTTTAAATATTTTGTTTCATGCACTTAAATTATTTTTACTTCGTCATGAATTCGTATGAATTTTATGGAATTCTTTTGAATGCCCATAAATACTTCTAAATTAACTCTTAGTTTAAAAAAGAATTAATTTTTAAGTATATTTTCAATTTTTTACAATTTTCTGGAGTTTTTTTCATTCTTTTGAGTTTTTTTAAATTATTTTTACTCCACTCAATTCTACTCAATTCCACATATTATTTTTTAATTTACTCTGAAGTCTTCTAAACTCACATTAAATTTTTATGCATTTCATCCAAATCTTTTGAATTTCCTAACATTTTTTTAAATTCACTATATATTTAATGCATTTTTAAAATATTTTAGAATAGTGTCCAATTTAGTTGAATTTTTATTAATTTCATAGAATATTATTCTCACTTCCCTTAAGGGTCTCTAAATTCAGTCGTACTTTATTCAAATGTTAAAGTTTTTTTTATTTCCTTAAATTCTCTAGAATCTCTACTGAATTCTGTTTTCTTCTATTTTATTCAATTCAATGAAAATTTGTTGATTTTAAAAATTTTATTTAATGCACTTAATTCTTATTAATGACATCAGTTTCTTCAACCCCTACCAATTCTTCTAAATTTGCTACAATTTTTTTAAATTGACCCTGACATATTTTAAGCACACCTTGAGTTGCTAGTCATTTCATCAAATTGTTTTGAAATTAGAATTCCTTTAAAATTTTAATTCACTCCGAATTTAATGACTTCATTGAATTTTAAAAATATTTTTGAATAAATTTCAAAATCGTCTAGAATTTTTATGAACTAAATCGAATTCTTCCCAGTTCGATTAAATTTCTCTGAATTTATTTGAATTCTGTTTAAATGGTATGACGGCATAGCCACGTAACTACTACTTTTTTAAAATCACGATTTATTGATCTAAAAATTCTTAACAATTTTACCATAGATTGGGTAAAAAATTTAATCTTTAAATTGTTCAAACAATTCAAAAATATATATTTTTTAATCATCTATTAGCTTTTGCGCTATTAGTATTTGAATATTTTCATTAGAAAATAATCTTTTTTAAATTTTTTAAAATTTTAAAACTAAAAAAGAATTTATATTAACGATTTTTTCTAAAAATTGTTCACTTTCCAGGCAGATTTTCTCATTATGCCTTCATAATTATCTATAGACCTCCACAAACTCTCGAAAATATTTTCTCATTTTTTTCTTTTTCAAATCATTCGATTTTTATCAACGTTTTTTTGCTCTCCTCAGTAATTTTTTGTTTGGACTTGAATTTCTCTGCCGTGACCCCCTTAATTATCTATTTTTTCAATTCACTTCAATTCTCTTAACTTCGCCCAGATTTTTTCGCTATAATTTTACCCAATTGGATGCAAATTTTTCAATTAAAAACATTTGGTTGAATTCACTCATATTAGGAATTTATTTAAAGACTGTTGAATTCCTTTGAATTCTTCTAAACTCCCTTCAATTTTACTGAAATCAATGAAATCTTTTTTAAATTCCTCTAAATTCTTTTGAATTTAACTCTACTTATTTCGAATTAATTTTTAATAACGAATTTAGGATAAATTTATAAGAGTCTTATGAATTGATCCTAAATTCGTTCAAATACACCCGGAATTCTTACAAATTTCATCCAATTCTTATGTATTCAAGTTTGTAGTCACTACTCGGCACTTTTGGTCTCTTTTTCGATTTAAATGGGCCACTTCTTCGCGTTTCTCGGTTTCTTAGCCCCGGACAGAAACCCTTAAAGCTTTGTTTGGGGAACGTTGAGAACGGGAAGTGAGAGGATAGGTAATGGGAGCCGTGCGGGTAAGGAAGGGAAGTAGGGGTGAGCAGATAAACGGAGAAGTAGGAAAAGAGATAAGTAGAGGGAAGGAGAAGTAGGGGAAGAAAGAAGTAGAGGAAGAGAGATGTATGGAAAGTAGAAGTAGGGTAAGGGAGAAGTAGAGACAAGGCGAATTAGAGATATGGAGAAGTGGGAGAAGGCAGATGTAGTGAGAATTGGAGGATGTAAGAAGTAGGAAAAAGGAGAAGCAGAGAAAGGGAAACTTAGGTCAACGGATAAGTAGAAGATGTTGAGGAGGATGTTCAGGAGAAGGATGAAGTATTGGTAGGGAGAAGTAGAGAATGTTTGAAATGAAGAGAAGGAAAAGTAGAGGACGAGAGAACTAGAGGAAGGAAGAAGTAGAGATAGGGAGAACTAAGGAAAAGCAAAAGTAGGGGACGCAGAATTAGAGAAAAGAAGAAGTAGGAGAATCGAGAAGCAGAGGAAAACATACCTAGTTGGTAGGAGAAGTAGGAGAACGGAAAATTATATAAAGGAAGAAATAGAGAATGCAAAAATTAGAGGAAGAGAGAAGGAAGAGGACGGAGGAGAAGGGAGGGAAAGGGTGCTAGGCAAGAGAAATTGGAGTAGGAAAGCAGGAGATTTGAAGGACTTAATTAACGTTTTATTAGGCTACGAAGCCCTTTTTTGTAGAGACGCAGCGACTAATTTGACTAATTCTTTCAAGTCTAAATATAAATATAAATATAAAATACCTTTCGATACGAAACTGAAAATACTTCGTAGGATCCATCAGTAGATATTAATTCGAGGTATGATCCCGTCACACCAGCCTCAGTTTTATCGGCTAAAAGAATTGTGCCGATGCCAGATTGTAGGGCGAATCCATATTCCATGATAGCCGATTCAAAATATAGTGTACAGAATTTTAAAATCAAATAGGGTTTTTGTCTACCAGTGGGTGTGATGTAGCCAAAGTGAAAAGAAAGCTAAAATATTAATATTTTAAATTAATTTAAATATTTTATTTCCTAGTGCATTAGGGAGGGTTCACATATTACGTAAGACCCCCCCCCCCAACTCCAACTACTTTTCGTTTAAAGTTAATTTTTTTTGGTTCAAAAGTCAACCATTATATTTCTGGTTCAGAATTCATGCCGATTAGTTAGAAATTCTATTACTTGGTTAAAAATTTAATTATCTTTATGAGAAAATTGAACTATTCTGTTGAAAATTCGTTTAATTTTTGTTTACAAATTAATTTTTTAACTCAAAATGTAAATATTCTATTTTAGGTTGAAAATTAGGCTTTTTAATGAAAATCAGATTTGGCCAAAAACTAAACTATTGCGTTTAAAATCAAACTATTTATTTGAAATTTTAACTATTTGTTTGAAAATTCATTTTTCTTTCGATTTCAAAATGAATTTCTTGATCTGAAAATGTAGCTATTCCATTTTTGGTTCAAAATTCATCTTGTTCACTTGAAAATTCAAGCACTTGATTGCAAATTTATGTATTTTGTTGATAATTTGACTTCTTTGGTTGAAAGTTGAACTACATTGTGAAAAATTTTTTTTCTTTAAGATGAATTAGTTCAGTTGAAAATCCAACTGCTGGATCGTCAAATAACTTTTTTCTTTAAAAAAAAGACATATTTTCTGGTTGAATATTCCAACTGTTTTGTAGAAAAATCATCTTTTCAGATGAAAAATTCAACAATTTCTTAGAAAATTAAACTAATTGATTGAAAATGAAACTTTTTTATGAAAATTTATCGTTTTGATTCCAATCAAATTATGTAGTTAGAAGTAAAACTATTTCAAATTTGAACTATTTTGATGAAAAATCGATTTTCTTTGTTTTTTTTTTTTTGAAAATTTATCAATTTTTTGGAGCGTTCAAATATTTTGTTAATAATTCGTATTTTTAGTTGAATTCAACTATGGTTAAAAAATAGTTTTTTTTAAACTAAAAATATAGCGATTCCACTTTTTTGTTAAAAATTTCTTTTTTAGCTGAAAAATCAACTTTTTCGCTGAAAGTTCGTCTTTTCGTTATTAAAAGTCAACTTTTTTTCTAAAACATTTAAATTTTAAGCTTAAAAACTTAACTACTTTTTTTTTTAAATTCATTTATTTGGGTAGAAAATCAATCCTTTTTTTGAAAAGTCATCTATTTTTTGTTAATTTAAATATTTGCTTAAAAATACGTATTTTTTCGTTGATTTCAATCGGTTGATCATTCACTTTTTATCACTTTTTTAAACTAAGAATTTAACTATTATATTTTTGACTCTAAACTAATCTATTTTATTTGGAAATTTAACTATTATGTTACAAATTCATGTATTTTGTTGAAAATTCGTCTTTAGGTAGTAAA
>JAAAKG020083725.1:0-16680 GCA_010014905.2 Druon quercuslanigerum | reverse complement strand
AATTTTAATTAACTAAATTTTAATTTTTTTTTCAATTCAATATTAAAAAAAATTTATCATCTGATAATTCATTCAATATTTCACAATGTGAGAAGAATTAAACTATAGTTTTCATTAAAGTATTCGAAGAATTTTTGCTTCATTTCTTTTTTTTTTAATTTGAACTTTCATTTCTAAAAATTGGGCTTTTATAATAAAATTTTAAACTAACTAATGAAATCATAATAAGCTTTTAGAGAATCAAATAATAAATCGTTAGTCAGTTCACAAAAAATCATTTTCATTGAAACATTTTAATAATGTTTTCATTACATTTTCTTTTAATTTGAAAATACAATTATTGTCATTGAAAAAATACAATTATTTCTACATTATATATTTTTTAAATCTAAACTTTAATTTCTGAATATTTTCATTTCTTGTGAAATAATTGCAGAAAATGTAAGTTTTCCCAGAATTCATTAATAAATATTCAATCATTTAAAAACAAACAAGGATTAAATAATTATTTACATTAAAAATTCAAATAATTTAGAGCTTCAAAAATAATAATTCATACGTTATATATTTTTTAAATTTGAATTTTCCTTTGTTTAAATCTAATTAATTATAAGCTTTAAACTAATTTTAGAAAATGTAAATTTTAGCAGATTCGCTTCATAATTAATTAATGAGTGCAGAAAATAAAAATCATTCTATAAATATTTTCATTGAAATGAATGTACATATAATTTTGAAAACTGAAGTCAGATACTCATTTTAAAAACATCACAATCATTAGAAAAAAACTATTCTAATGGAGATATTGTTAACAAAAAATTTTTTTATCATAAAACTAATATCCAAGATTCAATTACATGCCGTTAATGCAAATAATAAATTTATCCGTCAATAGTTAGTCAATCGGTAATTATGGTAATTTATGGTAACTTACCATAAGTTGCCCAAAATTAAATTTAAAAATGTCTATAAATTTCAGGAAATTTATGGAAGTTTTCGGTTATTAATGACAATGTTACATTTAGTATAAAACTAATATCCAAGATTAAATTACATGACGTTAATGCAAATAATACACTTATCAGTCAATAGCTGGTTAATCGGTAATTATGGTAATTATGGCAATTTATGGTAACTTACCATAAATTACCCAAAAGTCAATTGAAAAATGTCTATAAATTTTAGAAAATTTATGGAAGTTTTCAGTCATTAATGGCAGTGTTACATGCAAATATGATATCTTACCAAAAATTACCAAAAGTAAGTAATAAACATTTTTATGAATTTCTAGAAATTTATGACATTTTTTGCCAGTTGATGTAAAATTAGAATAAATTGCCCCACGTTTAATTTAAAAATGTATACAGATTTTCGAGAAATTATTGAAAATTTTTATTTTTTTGTTATTTGTGTTGATTTTACAGATATATTTCATGACTTACCGTAAATGAGACAAAATTCAATTTTAACCATTTTTATAAATTTCTGGAAAGTTAATAAATTTTTTGGTAATTTTGAATTTCGAATTGGGAAAGCTTTTGAAAAAAAAATTCGTCAATTTATTTCATTTTTTCGTAATTTTGGGGAATTTATGGGAAATTTTCTGTCATTATTGGAAATTTTACCGGTAAATATGGTAACTTTTTATAGATGGCACAAAATACAATGTAAATTTTTTTTAGAAATTTTAGGAAATTTATGAATTTTTTGGTAATTTATGGTCGCTTGGTACAAATTTCCCAAATTTCAATTTCGAAATGTGTAGAAATTTACAGAAATTGATGGAGGTTTTATGTCATTTATGTTGATTTTACAGGTAAATATGGTAACTTACCACAAATTAACCAAAATTATATTTTAAATATTTTTATAAACTTTCCGAAATGCATTAAATTTTTTGGTAATTTAACGTATTATTACAGGTAATTTATGGTGATTTATCATAAATGGCCCAAAATGCAATATAAAAATATCCATCACTTTCCAGAAATGTATGCAAATTTTCGATGATTTATTCAAACTTTACAGGTTAGTATAACAACTTACCATAAATTACCAAAAATTAAATTTTAACTTTTTCACTGTTTTAATGCAGTTTTTGTACAATCTATTTAGCGTTTTTTGTAATTTTATGATCTTGATATGTTACAGAAACAAAATGCGCGTAAAAATTAATTACATTTTTTTAATTTTTTTAATACATATGAATAAAGTACAGAAAAATCACCTTTTTGAGAAAAACTGTATTATTGAAGAAACTTTTAAATGAATCTTTACGGTATTTCGTATGTACGGGTTTTTGGGGTTGCTGATTACGAATCCATTATCAGATTTTAAAATTTAAAATGGCGGATCTAATGTGGCGGATAACTGATCAAGAAAAGGTATTATGAAAGAAACTTTTTATTGCATTTCCACGACATTCCTTAAATAATGGTTTTTGGGGTCACTCATTATGAATTCGTTGTCAGATTTAAAAAATTTTAAATAACGGATACAATATGGCAGATAATTTATAAAAAAAATTCATTCTTAACAAATCTTTCCATTAAAACCTTATTAAGATTTTTGTTATGCGGTAGTTTCTCGGTATATTTTTATAATTATCATCCGCCATTTTAAATCCGCCATCTTGGATTTACAAAAATAAGAACTTGGATAGTAGACTTGAACTCAGAAACACCAAAAACCACCGACTAAAAAATTTCAAGCTAAATAGTCACAAGAAAAACGTATGCTGAAAAGGGGTAAATATTTTTTATAAATTTCCGCAAATTTATGAAATTTTTTGGTTTTTATGTTCATATTACAGATAATTTATGGTAACTTATCATAAATTGCCAAAATTAAATTTAAAAATGTCTATAAATTTCACCAAATTTATGAAAATTATTTGTCAGATATGGTAATTATACAGGTAAGTATGGTAACTTATCATAAATTAGCCAAAATTCAATTTTAAACAGTTTTATAATTTTGCGGAAATTTATAAATTTTTTTGTAATTCATGGTCATTTTACAGGGAATTTATGGTAATTTACAATAAATTGCCCAACATTTAATCAAAAAATGTACATAATTTTCAGAAATGTATCAGAATTTTTGGTCATTTATGGTAATTTTACAGGTAAATAATTATACATCTTACGAAAGTTCCGCAAATTTATTAATGTTTCTGGTCATAAGTTGCCCAAAACTCAGATAAAAAAGTGTGTAAATTTCTGGAAATTAATGTAAAATTTCGGCCATTCATGTAAAATTTACAGGTGAATTTAATAACCTAGGATAAATTACACAACCAAACAGTTTAATTTTTAATAAAAAAGGATGACTTTTAAAAAAAATTGTTGAATTTTTATATACAAACAGCAGCATATTTGTACAAGAAAGATGAAATTTGTATTAAAACAGTGAATTTTTAAATAAAAAATACAGATTTAAAAATTAGTTGAATTTTCATCAAAAAAAAAAATTTTAGTTGAATTTTCCAACATAAAAATATAAGTTTTTTGTCCAAGAAGGATGCAATTTCTACTAAAAGAGATTAATTTTCTAAATAATAAAAGGCAAGTTATAAACAAAATAGCAAAATTTTATTTAAAAAAATTTTTTAGCTTGACCTTTTAGCCTGAAAATATCAGCTTCAAACGAGAAAAAAATGTCTATAAGAATGGTTTAATTTTCTTTAGAAAAGATAAGTTTTGGACAAGATGACCTTTTAACAAAAACTTTTAATTTTAAACCAAAAAGACAAATTTTCAATACAAAAATTGAATTATCAACCAAAAAGGATGTCTTTTCAATAGAATTGTTAAATTTCCATATAAATTATAATTTTTTGCGGTCTTTTTCATTAAAATAGCTTTTGGTACATAAAAAGCCATTTCATAGTGAAAGTTAGATGTTAAATTCTGTAGTCAATTTATTATTATAGTGGGGTAATAATTAATGAAAGTTAACGAAAAAATAATTAAATAATTTAATATTGTTTATAACAATCTTCTCTTAGATAAGTGCAAGAAAGTTGTGGTTTTTCCCAAAATCTATAACTTTTCTTCCTCGTCTTAGTCATTAAAAAAGCATTATTAAACATTCGAGATAATCTTTTAAATAATCTCTTTTTTTGTAAATATATTTTGCTGAGATAAAACAGATATTTAAAATATGTTTCAAATTTTCTGCACGGATTTTCTGCACAATTTTAACTGAAGAATCAGTCATTTCAGAATTACCGTTATCCTTAACGTTACCAAAAAAGTATTTTTTACGCTTGAGCCGTTGGTTTCATTTAGCGCCCTCAAAAACTTCACTCAAGGGACAACACAGTACTGACAAAATTATACCTTCCCAAAGAATAGAACTGTTTTGCTCACCTCGTGGATTGGTGTGTTCTCAAGAAACAGACTCAAGGGAGTTAAAAATATTTATGAAACTGTGCCTCGCGGAAAGAAACCGAATTTTTACACCTGGCTTATAGACTGTATCTTAGTCCTCAAGGGACCTATTTCAGGGACCATAAAGTAGAGAAAAAACCTGACTTGTGTCTTAGATAAACTCAGTAAAGTGGTTGCCAAATCAGTTTTCAGAAACTTTGGTAGGATTTCAAGAGTTGGATCGACAAAGGGCTCATTTTGTGTTTAACTATCGAGCAAATCTCCAGTAAGATCTTAAAAGTTTTTTTTACTTTAATTATAAATAAATTCAAGGAATGTGTCCGAATGTTAATTAAGAATTCGAGGATGAAGCGCGAAGGCACTATGCAAGTTCGTGGTAATGTCGAGCATAGCGTAATGTAATGGACTTGGGGGTCCCTCAAGAACGAGGTGCGGCCCGGCCCGGCCGGCCGTACCAACGCAACGCAACGCGACGCAATGCAACTGCAACGGTTCGGACCAGCTCATGCAGGTGCACCTGTTTCCAGCGTTGCATGCCTTTCGTTCCAATCTCCTCGTGCTAAACAATTTTCTGTACAACGGCCACCAACTCAAGTGCCAGAGAAACAATTTCACGTCTGCGGATGTAAATAAAAAATGCCAGCACAAACTTGCTCCATATTTCTCCGGTCATTCTTTTATTCTCGAATTTCAATTATTGTATTTTGTATAATATGAATGCTCATTTTTATGATTTTAAAAATTTCATTTAATTAATTTGATCCAATCCAATCAAGTCCAATCCCATTCAGTTAAATTAAAGTCGATGCATTAATTTTTTAACAGTTTCCTTTTGAACCAAAAAAAAATAGTTTATAATAAATATTCTATGTCTGATGGCTGATAATTAATGGTGGTTGATTAATGGTTAATGTTTAGTAGTTGTTGATTGATGATAGTTGATTTGATAAGTGATTGATTTGATAAATCATGCTTGATGGTTGATGGTTGATCAATGATGGTTGTTGGGTGATGCTCAATGGTCGATGATTGACGATTGATGGCTGATAATGAATGGTTGATATTTGGAGGTCGATGGTTGATCGTTGATGATTAATGGTTGATGGTTAATGGTCGATTCTTTACGGTTGACGGTTAATCTTGATGGTTGCTAATTGATCGTGTATACTTAATTGTCGGTAGTTGATGGTTGGTGGTTGATGGCTAATGCTTGATAGATGATGCTTGATTGTTGATTTTTGATGGTTTATCATTATGATGGTTGTTAATTGATGCTGAATGGTTGGTGATTGGCGATTGATGGTCAATATAATGAGCAGAATTTCCTACAAATAAAATCAAGAATCAAATGGCCAAATTTTGACAATCCGCATAAAATGATCCCATTACAATCTGAAAAAATATCCTATTCTTTAATAAAAAAGAAAAAGAATATCTCTCCTTGGAAAAAAAGGAAAGAAAAAATGAGAATGCGGTTGCCTTTTCTTCCTTTCGTCTTTTTTTTATCAAACCACAAAAAAAAACATTTTTAAATATAATCACCAAGCGTTTCGGCTCTCATACAGCACCCTTATCAAGGCAAATAAAAAATTCAAAATTCAAGCCAACAGGAAGAGCAACACCTTCATGATACTTTCTCCCTGACATCCAAGAATGTTGTGATGGTCAAAATCCAAACCAATTGCAAACAAAGCGGAAATAGAAATAAGAAATTTTCAGATCATAATTATGCTGAAATTTATGCTGATCGTTCAAATTTAGTCGTTTGATTATTGACTTTATTTTCAGGAAATTCTGCTCATTAGCTTGATTATTGGACGTAAATTAGGATTTTAAATTTGATTTTAATTTCATTTAGGATTCTTCAATTTTGATGGTCAATAATTAATAGTTCATGGTAGATATTTGATAGTTGATGCTTAATGGTTGATGGTTGAAGGTTGATTACAAATCCTTTATGGTTAATGTTTTATGCCTGATGATTGATAGTTGATGGTTGATGGTAATGATTTGTACGTGATTTTCGGTTGTTGATCATTGTTGTTTAATGGTTAAAGTTTGATGGATGATGCTTTTTGGTTGATGGTGGATTATTGATAATTGTTGGTTGATGCTCAAGGTTTCGGTGTTTGACGATTGATAGTTGATAAATAATGGTTCATGATTGAAGGTCGATGGTTTATCGTTAAGGATTAATGTTTAATGTTTGATGGTGGACTCTTTACGATTGGCGGTTAATGTTGATGGTTTTAACGTAATAGTCAGTAGTTGATGGTTGGCGGTTGATGGTTGATGCTTGATAGATGATGTTTGATGGTTGATGTTTCATGGTTTATCATTATGATGGTTGTTGATTGATGCTCAATGGATGCTGATTGGCGATCATTGGTCAATAATTAATATTTTATAGATGATGGTAGATATTTGATAGTTGATGCCTAATGGTTGATGTTTGAAGGTTCATGAAAAATGTTTGACGGGTAATGTTTGATGCCTGATGGTTAATAGTTGATGGTATATGTGAATGGTTGATAAATTTTATGGCTAATGATTTGTACTTGATTTTCGGTTTTTGAACATTGCTAGTTGATGGTTAAAGCCTAATGGGTGACATTTTATAGTTGATGCTTAATGGTTGATGTTTGAAGGTTGATAAAAAATGTTTGATGGTTAATGTTTTATGCCTGATGATTGATAGTTGATAGTTGATGGTAATGGTTAATAAAATTCATGGTTCATGATTTGTACTTGATTTTCGGTTGTTGATCATTGTTGGTTGATGGTTAAAGCTTTATGGGTGATGCTTGTTGGTTGATAGTTGATTATTGATGGTTGTTGTGTAATGCTCAATGATCGGTGATTAACAATTGATAATTGATAATTAATGGTTGATGTTTGAAGGTCGATGGTTGATTGTTGATTGTTGATAATCAATGATTTATGGTTGATGGTCCATTCTTTACAGTTTACGGTTAAGATTGATGTTTGATAATTAATGGTTTATACTTCATTGTCGGTAATTGATGATTAGTGCTTGATGATTGCTGCTTGCTAGATGATGCTTGATGGTTGATGCTTGATGTTTTATCATTATGATCGTTGTTGATTGATGCTTAATAGTTGGCGATTGGCGATTGATAGTTAATGATTAATAGTTGATAATAGATATTTGATAGTAATTGCTTAATGATTGATGGATGTAGGTTGATGCTTGATGGTTGATAGTTGACGGTTGATATTAATGGTTGATAAAATTGATGGTTGATGATTTGTACTTGATTTTCGGTTTTTGAACATTGCTAGTTGATGGTTAAAGCCTAATGGGTGACATTTTATAGTTGATGCTTAATGGTTGATGTTTGAAGGTTGATAAAAAATGTTTGATGGTTAATGTTTTATGCCTGATGATTGATAGTTGATAGTTGATGGTAATGGTTAATAAAATTCATGGTTCATGATTTGTACTTGATTTTCGGTTGTTGATCATTGTTGGTTGATGGTTAAAGCTTTATGGGTGATGCTTGTTGGTTGATAGTTGATTATTGATGGTTGTTGTGTAATGCTCAATGATCGGTGATTAACAATTGATAATTGATAATTAATGGTTGATGTTTGAAGGTCGATGGTTGATTGTTGATTGTTGATAATCAATGATTTATGGTTGATGGTCCATTCTTTACAGTTTACGGTTAAGATTGATGTTTGATAATTAATGGTTTATACTTCATTGTCGGTAATTGATGATTAGTGCTTGATGATTGCTGCTTGCTAGATGATGCTTGATGGTTGATGCTTGATGTTTTATCATTATGATCGTTGTTGATTGATGCTTAATAGTTGGCGATTGGCGATTGATAGTTAATGATTAATAGTTGATAATAGATATTTGATAGTAATTGCTTAATGATTGATGGATGTAGGTTGATGCTTGATGGTTGATAGTTGACGGTTGATATTAATGGTTGATAAAATTGATGGTTGATGATTTGTACTTGATTTTCGGTTGTTAATCATTGTTGGTTCATGGTTAAAGCTTGATGGATGATGCTTGTTGGTTGATGGATGATTATTGATGGTTGTTGGGTGATGCTCAATGGTTCAAGGTTGATTAATAATGGTTGATAGTTGATGTTTGATGTTGGGTGCTTGATTGGTGACGTCTAAAGGTTGATCTTAGTAGTTGACAAAATTGATGGTTGATAATTTATACCTACTTTTTTGTAATTGATGGCTGTTGGTTGCTGGTTGATTATTGATGCTTGATGGTGGATAGTTAATTATTGATGGTCATAATTAATGGTTTATAGTTGATGCTTATGGTTGATAATTTATGTTTAATGGTTTTTATTTGATTTTTGATGGTTGATAGTTTATTTTTTATGGTTGACGGTAAATTCTTGCTTCCTGATGTTTGATAGTTGATCGTTGACGGCTGTTGATTGAAAACATATGTTTTATAGTTCATCATTGATAATAATTGATATTTGAACTGTTTATATTCGATTTGCGGTACTTGATTGTTGGGGGTATATGGTTGACGCTAGATGTTAAATAATAAATGTTTAATGGTTAATGGTTCACGATTGACGTTTGCTGGCTGATTATTAATAGTACATGGTTTATGGTTTATAGTTGATGGTTAATGATTGTTGTTTGATAATTATTGCTTGATGTCCGATAGTTCATCGCTAATGATTGTTGGTTGATGGTCGATCATTGACCGTTTTTGATTGATGGTTGATGATTTAAAGTTGAAGGTTAATAAGTAATAGTTCGGGTTGACAATTGTAGCTTGATGGTTGATGGTTAATGATTCATGTTTGATGTTTGATATTTGATAGATGAGCGTCTATGGTTGTTGGTTGATGGTTTATGGTTAATGTTTTATGGTTGTCGGTTGATGGTTGATGCTTAAGAGTTTACGGGTGATGCCGATGGTTTAAAATGCTTGATGTTAATGGTCTATAATTGATTGTCCGTGATTGATGATTAATGGTTGATAGTTGAAGGTTGATATTTGATTCTTTATAATTAATGGTTAATGTTTGTCGGTTGATGCTGACGGTTCATAGTAGATGGTTAATAGTTTATAGTTGATGATGATGGTTGATAATTTATCGTTAACGTTTTACAGTTAATTGTCGATGGTTACTGGTTAAGATTTTATAGTTGATGGTAAATTCTTGATGCTGATGATAGTTGATAATAATTGACAGTTGAATGGTTTTTGATATTCAGTACTTGTTGGTTGGGGGTATATGATTGATTCATTTCTGATTCAATAATTAATTATTTATGATTTACGGTTGATGGTTTTTGGTTAATGGTTGATGGTTGACGATTGACGGTTAATAGCTGATAATTAATGGTTGATGGTTGACGGTTATTAGTTCAAGATTGGTGATCGTTGGTTTATATTTGATCGTCAATGCTTGTTGTTTGATAATTTTTGCATAATGTTTGACAGATGATCGTTGATGATTGTTGGATAATGGTTGATCATTGATGGTTTTTGGTTGATAGTTGACGATTGAAGATTGATGGTTGATGGTTTATGGTTTATGGTTTATGGTTTATAGTTAATGTTTTATGATTGACGATTGATTGTACATGCTGGATGCTAGATGGTTGCTTTTTTACGTCAGATGTTTATTTTTGATAATTTATCGTTAATGATTTATAATTGATTGTCCATGATTGATGTTGCATGGTTGATATTTAAAGTTTGATGGTTGGTGGTTAATTCTTTATGGTTAACACTTGATGTTGAGAGTTTATGTTTTATATTTGAGGGTAATGGTTTATACTTGATTAATAGTTGAACGTTGATGCTTGATGGTTGATGGTTAATGCTTGATCGTTTACGCTTTATGTTGATAGTTGATGTTTGATAATTGATAGTAAATGGTTCATACATGATTACCGATAATTGATGGTTGGAAGTTGATGGTTTATGGTTGGTGTTTTATGCTGGGTGGTTGATAACTCATGCTTGGTGGGTAATGGTTTATGGTTGGTGGTTAATGGTAGATTCTTGATCGTTGAAGCTTGATGATTGATGGTCTTTACTTGACTGTTGATGAATGATAGGCGGTGATTAAGTGTTGTTTGTTGACGCTTGAAGGTGAATGGTTGATGGTCGATGCTTGATGGTTGACGGTAAATGCTTCTAGTTGATGGTTAATAGGTTATACTTGATTGTTGATTGGTGATGGTTGATGGTTAGTGGTTAACGTTTTATGATTGAAGCTTGATGATTGGTGCTTGATGGTTGATGGTTGATCATTGATGATTGATGGTTGACGATGAATGCTTAATGGTAGATGGTTCATGGTTTGTGGTTGATTGCTTTTAGCTCATAGTTGATGATTGATGCTTAATGGTTGACATTAAATGTTTAAAGGTCGATGGTTGATAAGTGTTTCTTAATTATTTACAGGTATGGGTACCATACAGTATGTGAATAATTTAACTCCCGATTACACTGAAATTAAAAAAAAAAACTTTAAAAAAATAATATTCTTCCAGAAAGTTTTCCTGAGAATGCCTAAGTTCGTGAATGTAAACGACTAGAGATAATGACATAGTAGGTGGCCCTTTTTCGTAATTTCTGTAAATTGAACTCTCTGGAATTATTCTTCTGCAGACACCTACCTAATTAAGATTGGAACATTTTAACATCGAGAGTAGGGACCCCAATAAACTGCCTAACATACAGCCAGTTTGTTAAGCTTATGGGATCGTTTAATTAATATTGGCGTCGACGAGCTCACGGGCAAACGACCACCTCCGGCTTATTATCTCTCAGATTGCTGCCGTTGCTGCATACTACATGGTCATAATTTAGCTAATACTACTGCTGCACAGCTCTCTTCCACCAGACGAAAACTCTTCCTGCATTCCTTGTTTCGGTAATTATACAAGGCGCGTACTATACTTGTATATCATCAACAGTATAAATTATCCGTGGACGTGGAAAAATAACCTAATTTTACAAGTATCTTTTTCCGAGATTTACAATAATCTTCGCACCAATCTCCAAATTCAAGTTCCTCTTCGAGGTACAATGCTACAAACTAGAGTGGTCCAAAATGCAACGATTTTGGGAGAAAATTCTGCTACATGTTTAAAAATGAACCTTTTTGTTGAAGATGCATCTTTTTTGGTTACATTTATCTATTTTCGATTCCAAACGAAAATGCTTTTTACTGATGTATGAAATGTTACATTTTTTGTTACTAGTTGAGCTTCCTTAGCTCCTATTCTTCTTTCAACAATGATCATTTTTGGTAGAAGATTAATCTTCTTGGTAAAAAATTCATCCTTATTGATTACAAATTTATCCATTTAGTTAAAAATTTATATTTTTCGTTTAAATTAATGCTTTTATCTTAAATAGCAGGTTTTTCTTATTGGAAATTAATTTTTTCATCTAAAAATTCAAATTTAAATTTCTGATTTTCAGATAAAAATTCAACTATTTGCTGTAATTCATGTGATTGTTTGCAAATTCAACATTTTTGGCAGAACATTAATCTCGTTTGCTAAAAGTTGATCTCTTTTTTTAGGATATAACCTATTACACTTATCTCTTAAATTTCATTTTAATTGCTTAGAAATTACAGGTCGATAAGTTAACTGCGTTGTAAACATTTTTTGGTAATTTTATAATTTTAGTGAAAAATTTGTCTTTTTTTGATCGGCGAGAAATTTCAACTTTTTCGTTAAAAATTTAAATGGTTGTTTGAAAATTAATCTCAACCATAGTTGAGGATTCAGCTATTGCAAATTTATCCATTTTTTTTAAATTAATATTTTTTCTTAAAATTTATGCCTATGTCTTAAATAGGTTTTTTTATTGGAAATTAATTTTTTCATCTAAAAATTCAAATTTTCCATTTTTGTTTTTTACATAAACACCAAACTACTTGCGACAATTCAGGTGATTTTTTCGAATTCGTCACTTTTAGTAGAAAATTAATCTTGCTTGCTAAATTTGTCTTTTTTTTTAGCGATTAACAATTTCCACTTTTTTGTTAAAAAGGCAAATGGTTAGTTGAAAATTAATCTCTTTCATAGTTGAGGATTCAACTATTTCGTTAAAAATCTTTTTGGTTTCAAATTTTTCTTCTGAAAATTATATTTCCTGATTGAAAAATTATATCATTACGTTGAAAATGTACTTCCTTATAGAAAATTTAAAATTTGTGTGCGAGTGGGGGGGGGGGGGGGCAATTAACCTCTTTTTAAGTAATTTTTTTTTGTTACGTTTGAAAACTCAATAGTTTCGTTGGAATTTTATTATTCTGGACAGAGAAATCGTTTTTAGTTGAAAATTTGCCTTTTTCTTGAAAATTCACAGTTTCGGGTCGAAAAGTTGTTTAGGTTGATTTCGGTTTCTGAAATTTTTCTGATTAAAATTTTTATTATTTGTGGAAAATTTAAATATTCGTTTAAAAAATACATCCATTTTGTTAAAAATGCAATATTTTTACTTGCAATGTTAGAAGTTTAAAGAGCTTCTGATTGAATTTAATACAGTATTCATATTACTTTTCTCTAAACAAATTGATTTCCTGCTTTGCAAAAAAAGTCTTCATTTTCCCTATTTATAAACTGAAAATCTGAGGACAAAATTTACTTTTAGTCCCAGTGCAATTAGTAAATTTCTTCGTGGTCCTTTTTTTAAAGATTCAGATAAAATTTTGTTTGATTTAAATGAATTGCAGTAGTTAAAAGAAAGTTTTTTTCTCGGCTGTTAGAAGAGCTCCGTGGTTTTGTTCCTGTTCCTGCCTGCTCGTGTATTTATTATTTATTTTTTTTTGTGTTGATAAGGGTGCACTATGAGTGCCCTTCATTTCTCCTTCGTCTTTTTTTATTTTAGTCTAAAAAAGACATTTTCATTTTATTTTTCAGAGAAATTGTTATCTTTTTCAAATTTCAATAAGAACGGTTCATTTAACTGAAAATAAATATTGATCTGAGTGTAAAGACACTGACAGAGCAAAGACAGATGACTGAATATTTAAATCGCTGTGTATTCTCTTCCAGCATATTTTTCCCAATTTTAATCTTTTCTTGCGACAATTTTCGCAATTTATCATAAAGTCTCATGAACTCTATAGAATTCTTTCACGTTGATGATAAAATCTAGGATCTGGCAGAAGAGAAACTGATAGTCCGGGAAAATATTCCCGAAGAGAAGATTGAAATCCGGGAAAATATGCCGGAAGGAAGAGAATGCAGCAAGTTTGAAAGATGGAAATTGGAGAATCAAAAAAGTGCTTTCGTCACATCAAGAGGGTGAACAGTGAACAGTGAACATTGAAACGAGAGGCTGCGCTGACCGCCTTGAAAGTCTCCCACGCCAAACAATTGGCTACGTTCCAGGAACAATTCGCGACGTTTCGCAGGGCGTGCCAGGCAACAAAACCATAAATGCGACCGTGATTAATTGCGACTGCCCTCCTCGACAAGTACTGAATAAACCGACCGTAAGTGCGTCCATTGGTACGTACCTAATACCAGTGTAACCTGTAAGTACCAAAGCACTCCGTGGAATTCGACAATAATTTTCACTCCCAACTAGCAGACCTGACGACCGAATGATCATCCTTCTTTTCTTTACTTACTCGTACTTTTCTCTGCTTTTCTTTTCCTCACTCACTCATTCCCAGAGATACATAAGTCAACTTAACAAATCATCAATTCAACCTCTTCCTTTCAGATCGCGGTGCGACCTTCTTCCAGAGAACTTATTTACTTTTTAATAGTTCACACACTCTGCGAAAGGATTACTTCAATCCCAAAAATGAAGTACTGAATCTCTTCAGTCAAATATTTTTTTACCTACACCCATGAAAGAGATGAGTACAATACGAGAAATGTTGCGAATAATGGAAAGAGGGTGTTGTGGAGAATAGATCGGTTTTGCTGAGTGTAGTTTCTTCAAGGAGGTGCAGAGCTGAGGCCGAATTTTTTGGCAACCATTTTATTTGGCTCGACTGTGTAGCAACAGACCAAAATTACTCCACTCGGACCACCCAGCCGCCGAAGAGCAGACCAATCTCTGACCAGACGTCCGCACGAGGGTTAATTGAGCCACTTCCAGAGTTCCAGTTCGACGCGTCGCATCTCTTCGAAAGATTCTTAATCCCTAAGGTGGATCAGGCACAAGGTCTCTTATTAGCCATACGTGAACTGGATACATGCTCAGAAGATATTGGTCCTCGTCAATATTCACTATCAAGCATTTTTTTCGTGAGATAAATTAGAATTATTGATAAGTATTGTAGTAAATGTTATATTACAAACGAAAAATCACGATCCGTCATATGAAAAGTGGTAACCTCCATCTTGGTAGTAATGTAGTATAGTATGAATGGACTATATGGTTGTAGTAACGTAGTATAGTAGGAATCGAGTACTTTGCTTCTACTTCTGCTGCTCTAGTCTATTCTCGATTAATGTCAAAATTACGTAACATTGCATGGGGGGAGGTGGGTCGAGATATTTTGTTACGATTTGTTATGGAAGGGGGGAGGGGCTCATTGACGCATGTGCGTAGTTTTTGCAAATCTGTCTTTTTAGAACACCAACTTTTTGTTTAAAATTCATATATTGTTGCTGATAAGACAACTGAATTTTTTTGGATGAACATTATTTTTTCTTAAAATTTGTCCTTTTGATTTAAAAATTTATCTTTTTTAGTATAAGTATTCCGTCTTACTTAGACAGAAATACAAATGTTTTCTTGGAAATGCCACTATTTCATAGAAAGTTTACTCTTTATTTAGAATTCAGATTTTTGTGCTGAAAAGTCAACTGAAACCTTTTTAGATGAAAATTTAACTCTTTTTTTTTAATTTATCTTTTTGATTTGAAAATTCACCTGTCCTAATAGAAGTTGTATTTTTCTGGGACAAACATGCAGAAAATTAACTTATTATTTACAATTCCTAGTTTAATGTTGGAAAGTGAATTGAAATTTTCTTTGGATGAAAATTTAACTATTTTTAAAAAGGGTTTTTTTTTTAATTCATCAGTTTAAAAAGCAATTTCATCTTTCTTAAATAAAAATGCAAATGCTCGTTTGAAAATTCAACTCTTTTTTGAAATATTGTGTTTTTGATTTTGAAACATCTTTCTTGAATAAAAAAGACAACTTCTTGGTTGAAATTTAAACTATTTTTATAAAAATTCATTCTTTTTGTTCTTCAATATTTCAATATTTTGATCTTGAAAAATTAATTGGATTTTTTGTCGAATGAAAATTCAACTATTTTTCTTGAAATTTGTTTTTTAAAATAAAAATTTATCTGTTTTAAAGCAAATTTAATTTTTTTTATAAAAAGGGAACTATTTCGTAGAGAATTAAACAAATCGGTTAAAAATGCATCCTTCTTGGTTAAAAATTCGTCTTTTTGGAATAAAAATGTAATTTTTTTTTGTAGAAACTTATTTCTTCTTCAAGAATTGATATTTTGATCTTAAAAGTCAACTGAAATCTTTCTCAAAAGAATATTCAACTATTTTTCTTTCAAAATTTATCTTTTTGATTTAAAAATTCTAATTTTTTTGAGTTTTCAACTATTTGATTTTAAATACTTGGATAAATAGTTTGCTAGGGAATCATGTTAAAAGTCTAATTTTTGGTTAAAAATTATTTTATTCAAATTTAAAATTCAGCTATTATGGTAAATGAAATAATTTTTTTCAATGACTGTGACGTTGTGAAATGGGTATCTGAATTAAATTTTAAAAGTTATATGTGCATGGATATTAATGAAAATAATCATTAAGTGATTTTTATGTTCCGAACTCAATTATTAATTATAAAGCGATTCTGCTAAAATTTATATTTTCTAGAATTAGTGAAAAGCTTATAATTAATTGAATTCAAACAAACACAAGTTAAAATTACAAAACAGATATAAAGTGAGAATTATTTAATTATGTCAATGCAAATAATTTTTTGAACTTAAAATTATTTAAATTTTCAATTTAAAATAATTGTTTATTGTTCTTTTTAAATAATCCAATAGTTATTAATTAATTTTGCACAAACATGAATTTTCTGCAATTATTTCAAAAGCAGTAAAAATATTATAAAATTAAGGTTGAAGTTTAAAATAAAATATAAAGTAGAAATAATATGGTTTTTTCAATGAAAATAATTGCTTGAAGGTTTTTATATTGAGAATTATTTGATTAATTTTTAGCAAAAAATAATTTCGACCAACATTTTAAAAATTATAAGTAAATATATATATATATATATATATAT
>JAAAKG020083714.1:0-16681 GCA_010014905.2 Druon quercuslanigerum | reverse complement strand
GAATTTTTAACAAAATAATTGAATTTTCAACAAAAAAATACAAGTTCCAAACAAAAAAGTGTCATAGTTTATATTTCAATAAAAAAAATAAATTAAAAAAAAAAAGAATTTTAAAATAAAGGACGAATGCTGGTACACCTTCAAGCCAAAAGACGAATTTTCTCTATAAAAATTAAATTTTCTAACAAATAGACTTTTCAGCAAAAAGCAAATTTTTCACAACGCTGATGCGTTTTCATGCAACCAACATTAAATTTTAAACAAGGCAATTTTTTTTAGAAAAAAGGAGAATTTTCAACCAAAAAAATCTTTAAAAAAATGGAAGGAGATGAATTTTCAATTATAAATGTAAATATGAAAAAAAATTAAATTTTATATCCAAAAAGACTAATTTTTCAACTACAAAACGCTTAATTTTTAACAAAAAAGTTGCATTTTTAACCAAGAAAGATATAATTTCTACTAAAAAAGATGAATTTTTAGTTTAAAAAAAAGTTAAACAGTTGAATTTTCATGTACAAAAGATCTCAGTTTTCTTTTCAACGCAAAAATATTGAATTTAAAGAAAAAGTAAATTTTTTGTGAAATAATTAAATTTTCACCAAAAAACAGAATTTTCAGACCAAAAATATGACTTTAACAAAATTGTTTAAAAAACCTTTAAAAATATTTAAATCTTCATACGAATTTAGATTCCAGTTAACTTTTTAAAACAAAAATACAAACTGTAAACAGTAACCCAGGGGGCACAAAACTTTGAAAATCCCAAGAACGTCCTTAGAACGTTCCTAGGACGTCCTATATCAGCCCAATAAACATCTTCAAGACGTCCAATGTCCAAAAGATTTTCGAAAGACGTCTTAAAGACATCCGAGTCGACACGAAACCATGAATAACCGAAGAATATCCTTGGGACGTTCCTAGGACGTCCTACGTCAGCTCAATCAACTTCTCTAAAACATCTAATATTCTAAAGATGTCCTGAAGACCTAGGATGTTCTCGGGACATCGAAAGAACGTTCTTAGCACTTTCTCTGGCGTCGTACGTTAGTCAAAGAAACATCTCCAAGACGTTTAACGTTCTAGAAATGTCTTAAAGACATACTACATTCTCGGCACATAAAAATAACGTCCTCAGAACGTTGCTAGGATGTCCTATGTCAGCCGAATCAACGTGTCTGAGACATCTCATGTCCCAAAGAAGTTCAAAAGACGTCTTAAGGACATCGTAGTCAATTCAAAAACAAGCAAATCACAAGAACATCCTTGGGACGTTTCTAGGACGTCCTACGCCAGCCCAATCAACGTCTCTAATACGTTTAATGTCCCAAAGATGTCCTGAAGACCTAGGATGTTCTCGGAACATCGAAAGAACTTTCTTAGTACGTTCCTCGGGCGTCCTAAATTAGCCAAAGCAGCATCTCCAAGACGTCTAATGTTCTAGAAATGTCTTAAAGACATACTACGTTCTCGTGACATAAAAATAACGTCCTCGGAACATTTCTATGTCAGGCGAATTAACGTGTCTGATACGTCTCAAGTCCCAAAGATGTTCAAAAGACATCTTAAGGACATCCTAGTCGACATAAAACCAAGCAAATCACATGAACATCCTTAGAACGTCCCTAGGACGTCCTATGTCAGCACTATTAATGTTTCTAAGACGTTCAATTTCCTAAAGATTTTCGAAAGATTTCTTTAATAATTAGGACGTTTTAGGGACACCTCTCGTGATGACATTAAACATCTTAAGAGAATTTCTAGGATGTGCAGAAAAGAGGTTGCAAAAGACATCTTAGGGTCCTCTCGAAGACGTCTCTATGACATCTCCTCTAGGATTTCTTGGATTCGGCGTACCGTTGGAATTACAGTGGTTGTTTTCGGTTTGATTAACGATGGCGGGTTAGTGAGAATAACAGTAGTTTGATGAAAAAGTAGCTCTATAACGAGGCTTGAGTGGCGTGGGTGTGTAGGTGAGAACTGAGAACGCGTATTACCGCACGCAAGCGGACGAGATAAGTGCATAAATAATGCGGAGATGGTATCTCGCATGGCGGACAAAGATGCCGAGAGCTTTCGAGTCTCGATCTCTGGCCGGCTTGAGTTTTGCAATTAGCAATTATTTATTCGATGGACCATTCGCAGCTCAGATTTCAAGATAGCGGATCGCTCCGCGTCACATCGGAACACCGCGCCGCGCCGTGAAATGCAATTTGACACAATTATCTTTTCTGTGTCCTTCCGCCTTTTGTGGTGTAGGCACAAGTAAATGGCTAAGGTCAATTAAAGGCGCATAGACTTCAATGAGCAAGTCGAACGGTCTCAGAATTCTAACTCTAGAGCTTAATCGAAAAGGGGGAAGATAAATTAATCCTCATAAGCCTTCATTATAGCAGGCGCGGACAATAGACAATTTTATCTTTAGAGAATTAAGTATTGTACTTGAATATTGAAGAAAAAAAATATATGTACCAAGGAGACTCACTTTACCGCACTTAATTTGAAGCCTATTTGCATATTTGGAGGTTATGTTTCACACTCCCATACTTTACCTCCCCTAATCCCGCTCCTTTCCCGTAATTCTCCTCTCGACTCGTAATTATCCCACTTTTACTTTCCTTCTTCTACTTTCCCTCACTTCCACTTACCCATCTCTACCTCATCATTCCTACCTCTCGAGCACTAACCTAAAAACACTGCCATCACTTTGCTCCATCTCTTTCCATAATTTACTATAATTCTCTTCTTCACATTCACTTCCATTTTCACTCCTTCCATTCCTTCCACTCCACTCATTTTATATCACTTTTCACACTTTCCATACTTCCCCTCCACCATAGTTTCTTTTACTTCCTCTCAATAACTTTATTCCTCTCCGCTAATTTACCCTACTTTACTTCACACATTTATCCTCACTTCCACTTACCCAACTCTACCTCATCCTTCCTAACTCTCGGGCACTAACCTAAAACCACTGCCATCACTTTCCTTCATCTATCCCCATAATTTATTCTACTTATCTTCTCTACATGAACTGACATTTTTACTCCTTTCACTTCTTCAACTCTACTCATTTCAAATCACTTTCCACACTTTCTATAATTCCCTCCACCCTAGTTTGATTCACTTTCCCTCACTAAATTTATTATATACTCCATATATACAATATATTATATACAATATACTCCATTTTCTCCTCCTAAATTTATCCTGACTTCCACATCCTACTCTACCTCCTCTCACTTCCCTTGTCCCTAATTATCCCACTTCTACTTCCCCTCTTCTACTTTCCCTCACTTCTACTTACCTAGCCCGAGCTCACCATCCCTTAGTCCCGCGCACTACCATAAAAACACACACATCACCTTCCTGCATCTCTTCCCATAATTTCCTCTACTTCCACTCCCTACATTCCCTTGCATTTTTACTTGTTCCACTACTTCCACTCTACTCATTTCACATATCTTTCCACACTTCAAATACTTCCTCTTCACCCTATTTTTGTTTACTTTCCCTCACTAACTTTATTCCTCTCACCTAATATACCGCACTATTTCTTCCAACTTCTCACTTCCACATCCTACTACCCCTCCCCTCAATTCCCTTATCCACTATTATCCCAATTGTACGTTCCCATTTCTACTTTATCTCAGTTTCACTTACCCTCCTCTACCACGCCCTCCTTCAATCCCGAGCACTACGCTATAAGCAACCACCTTACTTTCTTCCATCTCTTCCCATAATTTATTCTACTTATCTTCTCTACATTAACTGCCATTTTTATTCCTTTCGCTTCTTCAACTCTACTCATTTCAAATCACTTTCCACGCTTTCCATAATTTTCTCCACCCTAGTTTCTTTCACTTTCACTCACTAACTTTATTCCTCTCGCCCAAGATACCATAATATTCCTTCCTATATTTATCATAACTTCCACGCCCAACTATCCCTCCTCTCATTTTCTTTGTTCCTAATTATCCCACTTCTACTTTCCCTCTTCTACTTTCCCTCACTTCTACTTCCCTATCTCTACCTTACCATCCCTTAGTCCCGCGCACTAACATAAAACCACTCACATCACTTTCCTGCATCTCTTCCCATAATTTAACCTACTTCTCCTCTCTACATTGTCGCCATTTTGACTTGTTCCACTCCTTCCACTTCACTCATTTCAGAGCGCATTCCACACTTCTCATACTTCCTCTTCACCCTATTTTTTTTACTTTCCCTCACTAACTTTATTCCTCTCATCTAATGTACCCTACTATTCCTTCCAACTTCTCACTTGTACACCCTACTATCCCTCCCCTCACCTCCCTTGTCCACCATTAATCCAATTGTACGTTCCCATTTCTACTTTATCTCAGTTTCACTTACCCTCCTCTACCTCACCCTCCCTTACTCCTGTGCACTACTCTACAACCACTCACATCACATTCCTCCATCTCTTCCCATAATTTACTCTACTTCTCCTCACTAAAATCCTTCCCATTTTTACTTCATCCACTCATTTCACATCACTTTCCACAAGTTCTACACTTCCCTTCCACCCTTTTTTCTTTCACTTTCCCTCACTATCTTTATTCCTCTCTCCTAACTGTCCCTACTTCCCATTTCCTCATTTCCTCATACTTCTTCAACCTGTATTTTTTCTTCTCTCCTTTTCTCTTACTTCGGTCCTATAATTTCCCCTAATCCTCCCCTATTATCCCTCACTTCCTCTCACTTCCCCTACTTCCCCTTTTCTCATTTCCTTACACTTCCCCAGCCATAATTTCTAAAAGTAACACAATCTTCTAGATTGATACGATTTAGGTAAAAAAATCTTTTAGGCCCATAAAATGCATTTACGAACTTCCGAAATTGGGACTTGCGTCCTTAAGCACCGGCAACCTTTATTTATCCTTAGTTGCCTATGAAAAATTTTTAAATAGAGATTTTCAATATAAACATTTTTAGTATCATTAATAACTAACTAAATTAACAGGGTGGCCACTGTTTTAAAAATTTTTGTCTCCCGGCTTTCTCCCGGTAAGTAATTGTGATTTTTCCCGGTTTATAAAAAAATTAAACCTCTTTGCAAAACCCACAGTTTTTTGCAATAAATTTTTCGACTCTAAATCATATAATAAGAAGTATAAGGAAATTTTTGTTCCTGATAAAGAAAAATAAAGATATGCGATAATAAACTATTTTTTTAGTATAAGGTTTTAAATATTTTTGAAACAATAATTAATTAATGCGAATTGCAAGCGTCTGACATTCAAAAACTATATACGAACGATTTTGGAGAAATTAATTAGAAAAAGGAGTTGAATTGCATAATTTTTAAGTAGAAGTGTTAAAAATGAAAAAAAAATTTGATTTGGAGAATCACGAAACTAGCATGATTTAAAATTAAAATTTCGAAAATATGAGAATGTCTAAACTTAAAAAAATGGAATATTTTAAGATTAAAATTTTGGAAACGGGCTCATTTAAAATGTAGAGAATTTGGAATTGTACTCTTTATAATTACAAAAATTAAAATAAATTTTAATAAATTAAAATTACATTAAATTAAAAATTAAATCAAAATTAAATTAAATCAAAACGATTAAAATTTGACAATTAAATATCGAAAACTAAATTAAATCTTTCAAAGGCAAAGCTTCTAAAATTCTAGAATTCAAAATTGTCATTACATAATAAAATTACAAGTTAACATTAAAATTGATTAGAAAACTTTTTCTAGAATAAAAAATGAATTGACTTATTATAAAAAAAGCCTTTCGAAATAAATGGTAATTTTAAGCAAGAAAAATCAAAAATTAAAAAACTCTACTCCTGAACTTTGAAACTTAAACGAATGCAAACTGAATTTAAAACTGAAAAAATTTTATTAACAAAAAATTGTGATATTAAAACTTTGTTATACTCAAGCCCTTTAAAATTACAATTATTTGCAGAAAATTTAAATCGCTTAAAAATTAATAACTTTCAGCTTGCTGATAATACTTTCACAATTAAAATAATTCAATTTTAATTGCAAAATTAATATTGAGGAAAGGAATAAAGTAAAAATTAATCTCTTTCTGCTGAGGATTAAACTATTTCAATAAAAATTAAATTATTTTAGAGTATTTAATTTTTTTCACTTACTAAAATTGTTTATAAACCGCACTAAATTCATGGGCAGGAAACTTACCTGAAACATAAAATAAAATGGTCTTAATACAGTAAAAGTAAATCTAGAATAAAATTAAATATTATGAAAAAATCCTATTTTCAATTTAAAAATTTGACTGTTTTATAGAAAGTTGCCTTTTTGGCTACAAATTCCACAATTTGTTTAAAATTTTATTTCATTACTAACAAATTGTTCTTGCTTTATAATTCAAATGTTTTCGTATAAATTAATTTTTTTTCGGATTCAAAAATTTTGTTCAAAATTCGTCTTTTTTGTTGTCAAAAATTCATTGGTTTAGTTCACTGGAAAAATTTGTATTGTTTTAGGATATAATGATTTTCAAATAGAAAAAATTATTCTTGATACAAAAAACATTTTTGTAAATGAAAAAAAGTTTTGGCTTAGAATTCAAAAATTATGTTTAAAAATTCGTCTTATTTTTCTATAAATTCAACTACTTGGTTTAAATACTTTCCTAAAAATTCATTTTTTCCGTGAAGACTCATAATTTCTTGAAATCGAGTTTTTTATTCTTAAAAATGAATTTTTTCAAAGAAAAATTTAAATATCCCATTTTTGGTTAAAAATCAATACTTACAATTTTTTTTAAGTTCGTCTTTCATTTATGTAAATTTTTTTCACTGAAAATTTAACTATTGCATATTTTGATGAAAATTCATCTTTTTTAATTAAAAAGTTATCTTTTTCGTAGAAATCTCATTAATTTCGGTTCAAAACTCATTGATTGTTTGAAAATTTATCCATTTTGTTACAATTTTTTCATTGCTTAAAATTTAATTATTTCATTTTGGTTCGAAAATAATTTCTTTTAGTTTTAGAAATCCGTTTGTTTTGGTTAAAAAATTAATTGTCTATCTCGAAATTTAATTTAAAAGTGCCCCTATTTCTTAAAAAATATTGAATTGTATTTTATTAGAAATTCGTTTTTTACTTTTGAAAAAGAATTTTCATAACTAAAAATTCACAACCAGATAGTTAAAAGATTATTGTCCTTTCTTGAAAATTCATTTTGTTGTAGAAAAAAATAAATCTTCTAATTCAAAACTTTATTGAATAAATTTATAAGTCTCAGTAGACTAGAATATTGTTAAAACCCTGTTTTTTATGTGATACGTAAATTTGAAAAATGATTCAAAATTTTGAAAATTTTACATCAGCGGAATTTTGACTATCTCCCATACAAGAAAACTTATCTCTGAACTCTGATATTTATCGAGGACATGATTGATTGTCCCACCAATAAGTAACCTACCCCCATGTCCAGTTGAAACCAATCAAATTATCGCAAATTCTTATTCTCCAATACCAGCAGTATATCAGCAGATAGAAAATAGAATCATTACTCTGAAAGGCAGGACACTTATTTATGCAGAGGATCTCAGAGCGATCTATCTTAGGCTGTCTACTTTGTTTCTCTACCGGCTCTGCTCAACTTCTCATTTTGCAGGTAAGGGATCGCCAGACGCTGTCGCCGACCCTTGCCCGCAGGGGGTCCTTTGTACGAATGAGAAACAAAATAAGAAACATTAATTTTTTCAGAAAAATATTTTAGTCTTAAAAAACATTTTTGTTTACAATTATTAATAGTAATTATTTTGGCCATACAGCAATTTTTAATTGGAATCGCCAAAGAAAAAGGTTTTAAATATAATATTTCTATGTTACTTGTTTTTCAAAATAAAAAATTATATTTTTCTATTTTAAATCTCATTAGTACCAACTCCAACTAATTTCCTCATATGCAGGTGAGGGATCGCCAGACGCTGTCGCCGACCCTTGCCCGCAGAGGGTCCTTTATACGAATGAGAAACAAAATAAGAAACATTAATTTTTTCAGAAAAATATTTTACTCTTAAAAAACATTTTTTTTACAATTATTAATAGTAATTATTTTGGCCATACAGCAATTTTTAATTGGAATCGCCAAAGAAAAAGACTTTAAATATAATATTTCTAAGTTACTTGTTTTTCAAAATAAAAAATTATATTTTTCTATTTTAAATCTCATTAGTATCAACACCAACCAATTTTCTCTTATGCAGGTGAGGGATCGCCAGACGCTGTCGCCGACCCTTGCCCGCAGGGGGTCCTTTGTACGAATGAGAAACAAAATAAGAAACATTAATTTTTTCAGAAAAATATTTTAGTCTTAAAAAACATTTTTGTTTACAATTATTAATAGTAATTATTTTGGCCATACAGCAATTTTTAATTGGAATCGCCAAAGAAAAAGGTTTTAAATATAATATTTCTATGTTACTTGTTTTTCAAAATAAAAAATTATATTTTTCTATTTTAAATCTCATTAGTACCAACTCCAACTAATTTCCTCATATGCAGGTGAGGGATCGCCAGACGCTGTCGCCGACCCTTGCCCGCAGAGGGTCCTTTATACGAATGAGAAACAAAATAAGAAACATTAATTTTTTCAGAAAAATATTTTACTCTTAAAAAACATTTTTTTTACAATTATTAATAGTAATTATTTTGGCCATACAGCAATTTTTAATTGGAATCGCCAAAGAAAAAGACTTTAAATATAATATTTCTAAGTTACTTGTTTTTCAAAATAAAAAATTATATTTTTCTATTTTAAATCTCATTAGTATCAACACCAACCAATTTTCTCTTATGCAGGTGAGGGATCGCCAGACGCTGTCGCCAACCCTTGCCAGCAGGGGGTATGTACGAATGAGAAACAAAATAAGAAACATTAATTTTTTTCAGAAAAATATTTTAGTCTTAAAAAAAATTTTTTTTAAATTTTACAATAATATTATTAGTAATTATTTTGGCCATACACCAATTTTTAAATTGTTAAGGCCAGAAGAATTCTTGGAATTGCCAAAGAACGTAGATTTTGAATATAATATTTCTAAATTACTCTTTTTCAAAATTAAAAGAATATGTTTTTTATTTTATCCCTCATAATTCTTCGCTTGGCCCAAATTCCCTGTATACAGGTAAGGGATCGCCATATGCTGTCGCCGGCGCTTGCCAGCAGCCTTTGTACTAATGAGGAATAAAATAAGAAACAGTAATTTTTTTCAAAAAATATTTTAGCCTTAAAAAATTTTTTTTTAATTTTACAATAAATAATAGTAATTATTTTGGCCATACATTAATTTTCAACTTGTTCAGCCTAGTAGCATCCCTGGAATCGCCAAATAACATAAACTTTGAATATAATATTTCTAAATTACTTGTTTTTCAAAATAAAAAATTATATTTTTCTATTTTAGATCTCATTAGTATCAACTCCAACCAATTTCCTCTTATGCAGGTGAGGGATCGCCAGACGCTGTCGCCGACCCTTGTCAGCAGGGGGTCCCTTGTAAGAATGAGAAGCAAAATAAGAAACTTCAATTTTTTAATTCTGCAATTAGTAGTAGAAATTAAACTGGATTTATTCTAATTTTCAACTTTTTCAGGCAAGTGACTTTTAACTTTTTAAGGCTTGTGACATACCTTTGGGATCGCCAAAGAACGTAAATTTTAAATCTATTTCTAAATCACTAATTTCTAAATTAAATATTTCTATGTATTGTATTTTATTGCTCTTTAGGACAAAATACAACCCTGCTGATAAGGGTTGGCGTCAGCATCTGGCGATCCCTCAACCGCGTAAAATAAAGTTGTATAGGATACTGATGAGGAATCAAATAAAAATATTTAATTTTTATAATTTAAGAAAAGTGTAATTTAGAAATATTATAAACGAAATTGCAAAATTACAAAAATGATATTTCTTATTTTATTCCTTATTAATATAAAGGACTCCTCTGCTGACAAGGGTCGGCGACAGCGTCTGGCGATCCCTCACCTGCATAAGAGGAAATTAGGTGGAGTGGGTACTAATGAGGAATAAAATAGAAAACTATAATTTTTTATTTTGAAAAACAAGTAATTTAGAAATATTATATTCAAAGTTTATGTTATTTGGCGATTCCAGGGATGCTACTAGGCGGAACAAGTTGAAAATTAATGCATGGCCAAAATAATGACTATTATTTATTGTAAAATTAAAAAAATGTTTTGTAAGGCTAAAATATTTTTTGAAAAAAATTACTGTATTTTATTCCTCATTAGTACAAAGGCTGCTGGCAAGCGCCGGCGACAGCGTATGGCGATCCCTTACCTGTATACGGGGAATTTGGGCCAAGCGAAGAATTATGAGGGATAAAATAAAAAACATATTCTTTTAATTTTGAAAAAGAGTAATTTAGATATATTATATTAGAAATCTACGTTGTTCGGTGATTCCATATATATGTTACGATCCTTAACAAGTTGGAAATTAGTTGAAAAAAAATAACTATTTCTACTGTAAAATTAAAAATTGACGTTTCTTATTTTATTCATTATTAGTAAAAAAGACACCCCCCCCCCCCTGATAGCAAGGGTCGGCAACAGCGTCTGGCGATCCTTCACCTGCATGAAGGGAAGGTGCTACTAGGCTTAACAAGTTGAAAAGTAGTGCAAGACCAAAATAATTAATTTTAATAATTGCAAAGTTTTAAATAATTGATTTTTGAAATTAAAAAATTGCAAAGGCTATTGGCAAGGGCCAGCGACAGCGTCTGGCGATCCCTTATCTGTATACGCGGAAGTTGGGTCGAGCAGGGAATTGTAGGTGATTTAGATATATTATATTCGAAATCTACGTTGCTTGGAGATTCCAGATATGTTACTGGCCTTCAAAATTTGAAAATTAGTTGACCACCAAAATATTTACTATTCTAATCAGAAAATTAAAAATTGATGTTTTTTATTTTATTCCTTATTTGTGCAAAAGACCCCCGCCCCCCTGTTTGCAAGTTTCGGCGACAGCGTCTGGCGATCCCTCACCTGCATAAAGTGAACTTGGGCCAAGCGGGTACTACTGAGGAATAAAATAACAAAAAATTCATTTTTTAATTTTTAAAAATAGTATTTAAAACCTTTGTATTCGAAATCTACGTTCCTTGGTGATTCCAACGAAATTTTACTTTTCTTAAACAGTTAAAAATTAGGTTATAACCATAATATTTACGATTAATAATTTCAAAATTAAAAATTGATTTTTTTATATATTGATTTTTAAAACTAAAATATTTTTTCTAAAAAAATGGATGTTTCTTATTTTATTCCTCATTAGTACTAAATCTTCTGGCAAGGATCGGCGACAGCGTCTGTTGATCCCTCACCTGCATAAAGTGATCTTGGGCCAAGCGGGTACTACTGAGGAATAAAATAACAAAAAATTAATTTTTTAATTTTTAAAAATAGTATTTAAAACTTTTATATTCGAAATCTACGTCCCTTGGCGATTTCAATGATATTTTACTGTCCTTAACCAGTCAAAAGTTAGGTTATGACTATAATATGCACGATTAATAATTTCAAAATTAAATATTCATTGTTTTTAATTATTGATTTTTAAAATTAAAATATTTTTCCTAAAAAAAAATGGATGTTTCTTATTTTTTCCCGTGTTAGTAATAAGGCTACTGGCAAGGTTCAGCGACAGCGTCTGACGATCCGTCACCAGCATAAAGGGAATTTTGTCCCAAATAAATACTATTACTAATTGCAAAATGAATTAAATTAAATATTGAATTAAATTAATGAATTATATTCTTCTTCTATTCCTTATCAGTACAAAGAACACCCCTACTACCACGGGTCGGCGACAGCGTATGGCGATCACTCATCTGCATGATGGGAGGGTGGAGTAGTGGGGATAGAGGAAGCAGGTTGACGGAGATTAAATTGGTCCTGCCTCGATCTTAGAAGGTAAAATTGAAAAAAAGTGTTATGGAATTATGATTTATCACTCTACTCTCCAGCTGGGTAGAAACATGGGAAGTTTCCACGTGCTGGTAATTACCTGCGGCGTGACTAATTGTAAACGAGTGAAAGAGGTGCACAGATATGGATCGCAGTTCGAGTTATGAAGGCAGGACAGTAACAAAACGTACTTAATCGTTGAATACCGTTTATTAATTTATGTTTATGTTGCGCACTTAAACGGTATTATTCAATCTAAACCGGTTAATATTGTCACACCAATCGTGACACTAGACTAATATCTTTGCTACTGGAATAAAGCTGCATTGTCCATTCAATTACATTCACGATGACATAGATTGATGTCGTTTGGTTTAAATTAGCCATATATATTTATATTTAAATAAATAAAAAAAGCAGTTTTTGTTATCTAAGTTATAAAAATATATACGGTGGCATTAGAATCTGGAAGAAATCAATCCATTTTATCGACTTTTATTGCTAATAATTTTTTACACCAGTGGTAAGAGGGACCCACGTATCAAAAGTTCAGTGCGGTCTATGAGACCGCACGGCCATGCATTTGTGACATTTGGAGTTTTGAATACCTTGGAGCAAATTGAAAGAGAAATATGAAATAGGGACGCTATCGTGTACGTGCGGTCTAAGGAACTACCTATTGTCTTTCAATTGATATTAATGCCTAATTAAACGCAGGACTACATGTTTTCCACCTAGTTTAGAGAAACTAAAGCTACTGATAATAGAAGCTTTGAGGATGGTAAAAAAAAAAGGGGCGGGGCTCATATTGGAATGGCGGTGCGGTCTGTGAGACCGCACGACCACAGTTAAAGTTTGCAAGGCCTAATAATTATTTTCCTTCACGCTTTTTCTGTTACACTTTCCAAACCTGAACGATTTTCATAGTTGAATCTTCGATGGCACCATAGAAATTTTTAACCAGAAATATAATAGTTAAATTTTTTAGTTTAAAAATTATTTTTAATGGTAAAAAGAACTTATTTACAACAAAATAGTATATATTTCAAAAAGGAAATGAATGGCAAAACACATAAAAAAATGATTTTCACATGAGAAATGGAATAGTTAAATTTTCAATTAAAAAAATTAATTTTCAATAGTAAAAAAACTAAATTTTTACAAAACAGTTAAAGTTTGAACTAAAATTATGAATTTTTATTCAGAAAAATAAATTTTCTCAAAATTATTGTAACTATGTAGTTGAATTTTCAACTAAGAACGATTTTTCTCAAATAAAAAATGTGATAGTTGATATTTTAACAACAGAAAAATTAGTTTTTAACAAAAGTGTAGAATCCTGAACCAAAACAGATTATTTTTAAATAAAACAGTTGCATTTTTGACACCAAAAAATTATGTTTTGACCATGAAGATACATTTTGTAACAAAAAAAGAAGTTAATAAATTATTGACTTAAAAAGGTACATTTTTTTCCAAAATAGACCCAAAAATAGAATATTTGAATTTTCAGTCACAACAAAATTTCAGTAAAATAGTTAAATTTTCGACAAGCGTTTGTATTTTGAACCGAAAAATATAAATTCATAATTCATGTTTGTAGAATCGACTGGGTAGTGCCCATTTTTCTCATTTACACTTAGAGAAATGAAGAGGAAGATTATACTCCTTATGCAATTTTTAAAAATAAAACATTATCTTTAAACTCTTTCAAAATTTTTTTTATAGATTTGAAACATGAAAAAATGTACTTTCAAATAATTGAGAATGACAAAGGGCATCGCCCACTTAGTTTTTCCACCCCCTTATCCTGAGGTGACGAGGAATGAATATATATTTTCTATTTCGTGTGATTATTTAAAAATTATTTTCAAGTTTTCTATGAATTCGAAAAATTAAAAACGGTTCTATTATATAATTCACAATGACAAAAGGCAGCGCCCATTAATGTAATTTTTTTTTAATAAAAAGTTATTTTAAAATTATTATCGAGTTATCACACATTTCGAGTTGTCACACATTCGACTGTTTTTAGTTCTATGACAAAATGGCAGGTTCAATATGGCGGAAAAAAATCAGAAATATTGTGAAAAATAGCCGATAATTCTGGCAGCATGGTGGCTGAAAAGCTATATAGTTTTTCGAAAATCCAAAATATTTTTAATTTTACTAGCTAACTTACATACTTGATTCACTCGTAACAAAAATTTCCCAATTGCTACATTTTCTCACTCTTTACCCGAAAGTACTATTATAATTTTTTTGAAGAGTTATATAAAATTGTACATATGTTGATATATGTTACATTTTTACTGTTTAAAACCTAATTAAAAAATTGTGCAATTTGAAGAAATTCATTATATTACATTTTGAATGTAAAAATTAAAATTTTTTTACGCATGAAGAGTCTGCAATTTTGTTATATAACTAAAAATAATTATTACAGCATAATAATGGTAGTTTATGTCAATACTGATACATAGTGCGTACAAAAACCAAAATTTTCGGCTATTTTTCACAATATTTCTGATTTTTGCCGCCATATTGAATCCGCCATTTTTTCATAGAACTAAAACAGTTTTTGCAGTATTATACTGGTACTTTGTATCAATACTAATAGAAGATGTGCGAAAAACGATAATTTTCACGGTATTTTGCGCTTTTTTCTCATTTTTGCCGCCATATTGGGTCGGCCATTTTGTTATGTAATTATAAACAATCTTTGAGATGTTTGAGCAATAATGTGTATGAATACTACAAAAAGTGCAAAAAATTCACTAATTTTACCTGTTTATTTGCAATTTTTAGGATTTTTGCCCGTCATATTGGATCCGCCATTTTGAGATGTAATTGTAAACAATCTTTGGAATATTTAAGCAATACTGTGTATGAATACCACAAAAAAGTGCAAAAATTCACTAATTTTAACTGTTTTTTTTTCTTCATTTTTCTGCTTTTTGGCCGCTATTTTGGATTTTCCATTTTCAAAAATATGGAAAATAGTGAATTATATAATGATTAAAAATTTACATGACTTTAGAGCAAATATTTCAAAGATACCTATTTTTCACATTTTTCTCTCGTGAAAAATCGCCATTTTTTGGGGCGCCATCTTGAATTTCGAAATTTCCTGCCCCTAGGTTTTGAAGCACAGACATCGCGTGCACCGATTAGATAGATTTTGGGGTGCTACCTTTGCGAGCTCGCTGTGAAATTCTAGTTTTAACAAAAAAAATCATCACCATTTTGGCACTTTTCCGGGAGAAAGACGCCATATTTAATTTTCCTGAAGACATAGGTCAATTTTCTCAACGGATTTGAAAAACAGCGATCTCGAAAACATAGGGTCTAAAATTTGGTAAAGTTTCATCAGCGTGAAGTTTATTTTTTAATTGTTCAAAGTTCATGGAAAAATCCAGTGCATTTTGTCGTTAATGGGTTAAAGCAGTTATAATCAAACTCAAAAAATACATAAATTCTACTTTATAATATAGTACGTAGGTGGTGCTGCATGGGAAAAAATAGTAAAAAAAAACAATAATGAATTACTCGAGAATTTCATACTATTCAGTGACAATCTCAAACACAATCAGTATTACGGGCCCATTTGAAGAAATGGAAACAAACTTTAGTTTGTACACACAAAGGGCCCTCTGATTACCGATACTTAAAATACATCAATTCTACTTTATAGTATAACACTGAGGTCGTTCCCCCGAACTTGGAGAATTTTCACATTAATGAAGCATAGCGTACAGTAATACTACCAATAATGTTAATATGACTAATGTCGAATAAAAAGATTATTTTCTGCAAAACTATCTTACTTCCTTTTATTTCAAGCTCCTCAATGTTCAAAGTTCTCTTGCACGCTTCTTTCTTTGCCTTTAGGGCAGCCAGAATTTCATTATCCCACCATGCATCACCAGACATTCTTTTTACAACCGCAGTACCACACACTTCAGTCGCGGTCCTATCTTAGCCATTGTCGATCATAGCGAATGCGGCCTCTATATCTTTATTGTCTACCAGACTACCATGTGCGCACGCCAGCGCGCGCTTTCTTTGGTATTCATTTTTATTATTTACCCAATTTTCTAATAAATATCTATTTGATAAAATTTTTCACGATTCAAAGATTCGCTTAATTAAAATCTGAATAATGTATCCAACGAATTCATGTAATGTAGAATTTACTCTCACTATAATGGAGGTCATCACTATTCATATGAAGGACACTACCAATAATGTTATTATGACTATTGTCGAATAAAAAATTATTATCTGCAAATGTATCTTACTTCATTTTATTTTAATCTCCTCAATGATCAAAGTTCTCTTGTACGCTTCTTTTTTGGCTTTTAGGGCAGCCTCAATTTTATTATTGACCTATGCATCACCAGACATTCTTCCTATAACCGCAGTACCACACACTTCAGTCGCCATCATCGATCGTGGCCAATGCGGCCTCTATATTTTTATTGTCTACTGGACTACCATGTGCGCGCGCTTACTTTTGTATTCATTTTTATTATTCACTATGATGTAGGTTACCACTTTTCATATGAAGGATTGATCGTACATGTTACATCAATGGTATGAGTGGTATGAACCAACTCCATTGATTCTTTTTCAGAGTTTCTAGCTACAGCGTGTAATGGAATCTGTTCATTGCATAATAAATCATGATTCTACTTTTCAAAGTCAGCCTACTGCTGATGC
>JAAAKG020083703.1:0-16681 GCA_010014905.2 Druon quercuslanigerum | reverse complement strand
TTACATTATTCTACTTTTTAATTTTTTTTAATAGGCTTTCGTTAAATTTTGCACTTTTTCTTTTCCCGTTAGGGGATTTTTAGAGGGAGGAAAAATCGCGTATTCATGGGAGTACAAATTCTTAATTATTCTGAATGCAACGCTTGTTACCGGGAATAGACCATGCAGTAAAAAAAAAATCAAAATTATTCATAGATTCCCTTGGTGAAACCGCTGACATAAAAACTAAATATGCACTTTCTTTTTCAGAAAAAAATTTAAAAACCCTACTGTGCTATGGATAAAATTGGAATCCAACATGTACTTGTTGTAAAGAAAATATTCTCGTCTCTCCGTAGCTTATTCGGTTAGAGCATCAAACCGCCAATCTGAACCCCAGCGGAGACAGAGATAATTTTTGCACAATTTTAAATCAGTATTTAAAAAAATATTGATTATAGACCATTTAGTAAAAAATAACCCAAAATATATTAATGAATTCCCCTCGTCAAAAATCTAACATCAAAAATCAATATATACTTTCTTGTGCTGAGAAAAATTTATAAATCCTACAAGTATAAGGATGACATTGGAATCCAACCTGTAGGTGTTGTGAAGACAATATTTTCCTATCTCCTAAGCTTATTCGGTTCGAGCATCAGACCGGAAATCTGAAAAATATGGACTCGAATCCTAGCCGAGCAAGATAGCATTTTTACACAATTTTAAATTAATATTCGAAGAAAAATGTTGTTTATGGGCCATGTAAAAACAATATACTCAAAATTATTAATAAATTCCGCTGGTTAAAAACCTAACGTACGATATAAATATACACTTTCTTGCGTCGAGAACAATTTAGGAATTTTAAAGGTATAAGGTTGAGATTGGAATCCAACCTGTAGGTGTTGTAAAGACAATATTCTCGTCTCACCGTAGCTTATTCGGTTCGAGCATCAGACCGGAAATCTGAAAAAACATGGGCTTGAATCACAGCGGAGCTGGATAGCATTTTTACACAATTTTAAATCAATATTTAAAGAAAGATATTGATTATGGACCACGTAGCAAAAAATAACATTAAAATTATTAATAAATTCCCCTGGTTATAACTCGATGAAAAGAGACTCGAATGGCCAATCTGGGGCGACCTGTCTCCACTGCAATTTTTACGAAAAGTCGACAAAACTATAGTTTTGGCAACGATTAAAACCGGAAACACCTCCTTTTTGTAAATTTGATTAGAATTAGTCACAGAGTTCTATATATTACTAATCAAGTGCTATCAAGTACTAATGAAGTATTTTGACTTAATTCTTGTTTGTCCGAAAGAGAGAGAGCATCTCGCTTTTGTAGCATTTTCTGCCTGCTCGCATTTTTCTTGTCTTAATAAGGGTGCTAAGTGAGTACCGAAATGTTGGTGGTGATTATATTAAAAAAAAAAAGATGAGAGAAATAAATAAGAGAATGAAGGAAATGGTGTTGGTTGACTTATGATTTTTCTTTCGTGTTTTTGTTTTTGTCCAACAAAATAATTTTTTTCAGGTTTGGAAACATTGTTATCTTTTTTAAAATTGCAATATGAACATTTATGGTGTTTGTCCAAATTTGGTCTCTGTATTCTTGGTTTTATTTTCAGAAAATCTATACATTAATATTAAACTTACGTATCAACTAAATGCAAGGTTTTTGGAAAAAAGTTAGAAATTAATTTTCATTGTAGTTGTGTTGTGGAATTTGGCTAATTATGGAAAGTGAGGTTAGGTTGGTAAGGGAGCGGGGTAGTTTTGTAGTCAAGCATTTGTTCCTTCATGGTGGACAAGGGTGTTTCTTGTAGTGCTGAAAGAGCCGAGGTGGGCAGCGAGAGTGCTGGCAGTGCATTAAGTGAACTCGATGGGGACGAAATTTCAGTTAGGCCACGACGCGACAGTCAGCTGTCCGTGGCCCGGAGTCAAGTGGCGCGCCCCTAAAAATGGAAGGGCCCGCGGAGAAGGAGGATATAAGGGTGCTGATAGGCAAGGTGAGAGTGTTCAGGGAGGACGTGAGGGGGGCTATGGAGAAGATGGAAGGTACGAGGAACTATATATCAGAGGGAACTATTGTCGGTAAGGAAGGAAAAAGATGATAAAATGAAGATGATGGAGGGAGAGATTAGCGAGTGGAAGAAGAGGGCGGAACAACACATTAGAAGGTGAAGGGCTGGTCGGAAATGGAAGCAATTTACAGGGGAGAGGTCGAAAAGCAAGTTATTTGGGAGTGGTTTGAGAATATCATATAAGAAAAAGTGGGAGAGCATAGAAATTAAAAGGAGGAGAGCGCGGATAGGAAAGGGATAAGGGAAATGCAGTTGAGGATGAAGAGAAGAGGAAAGGCACATAGGTGAAATATTATTCTAATAAGAGAATTAAAGTTAAAAAGCGGTGAAGAAAGGGAGCCGTGGAAGCAGTGCTAGAGAGCATAGGGTGGAATACAGGCAAGGTAGCGGAAATTTGGATGGAGAGGAGAAAGAAGAATGAAGTGGCATTTATGTAATTTGAGATCTGGGAAGAAAAATTCGGGGTAAAACGTAACAAAAATAGGATAAAGGGCAAGAAGTTGTTCATCGATCAAGATTTGACAAGGAAAAAAAGGGATGCAATATCAACTATTTAACGTATGCAGATGTGCGAGGACGTTTCTCCGTGTTTTCGTCTATTTACAGAGTGATAATTTACAAAATAAATTCAAATAAAATCCTTGCAGTATTGATTAAGTAACCTTTAACTCCCCTAGTGAGTGTGAAGGGTGCTTAATGCAAGCTTTTTAAACAAAAACTAATTTTCCAAAACAGTGTTGACAGATAGCGTGGAAAGCATCAGATGTGAAGTGCAAGTAGTGAAAAGAGGCTGTAATTGTTTCCAAGAATTCATAAAAAATACAAAGTTAAGTTTAATGCTCTTGGTATATGCTTTCTCAGTAGCTAGGTGTCGAGTTCGGTGAATAATATAGTGAAAAGCGCTTAAAGTCTGTGTATTTCTGAAATACGTATAAGTCACGCTTTGTTTTCACTAGGTTCACTAACGAGTATGCTGTCAGCCTGATCACAGGAGAGCCGATATACTTCTTCCTTACAGTATTTAGTATGGGTGTAGATCGGGTTGCCTATGAGAATGGACTATTGTCCCTGTTTTTTTTATTCAGGAACGCAAACGCTATTCCTTTTTAAAATGCCGAATACTGACCTTAATTATAAGTCTAAAGCCCAACTGCAATACATGTCGGGTTAAAGAATTGCTATTTTTGCGAATCCTGCAACGAAGCCTACCACCCGAAATGCACTGAGTTCTACGAGGTCCCTCAGATGGAAAAAGTCCTTACGGTCTACGGTGCTAGGCTTGTAAATTCTCTTCTTTCTTGGCGGTTGATGTTATTCTTGGCACAGGGTTCCCAGCCTCTCACTCTCAAGGAACTTCAATCCCTAAAGCTCTTTTGGAGGACACACTACTTAGCAGTAAAAATTCTATGATCAGTTCAGCGCAGGAGGATACTTCTTTTATACAGCCCGCCCCAAAGAACCCAACAGAAAAATTCTCTTACCAACAAGCTGCTCCTAATAACAGCAGTAGCCAACCAACTCTTACAAAGTGCATATTCAGCTTCATCTTAGCTAGCTGGAGATAATTCCGCTGAGAAAGCAGTAATAGAGGAAATCAAAGTCTCACATGGAGAAAGGATTAGCCGCTTAGAAAATGCGATAAGGGACAGAGAAGCAATTATTACGGGTCTCTCAATGTCTGCTCAAGAAGATCTCACGAGTATCGCAGAGAAAAATTCGTGTGCTGACTTGCTTTAAACTACTCAAAGGAGACATTGAGGATATCTTTCGCATTTCAACTGAAGATCAGAACCAGCCCAAACCAAAAATCGCTCGGCTCTCCAATGCTAGGGTTCGCTCAGACCTGATATCTTCCTAGATAAAAAACAAAAAGTCACTAATGGCCCACGAAATTGATTCTAACTTGGTGGAACAGGTAGTCGACGTGAACCAAAACCAACCAATGGATTGTTACTTACGCTTGAAGTCAGTAAAAGGAACGATATGTTGTGGAGATTTCGACGGCAAGGCATGGATTTTTCAGGAAATCAGTCGGGATCAGCAATGTTAAGGATTCTTCTTTTAAATCAGTGAGAGTCCAGAGGATGCGGACCTTGACTCTTTTTGAAAACTTATCATAGCTCATCATCGACGTCAGCCCAATCCTGACTGACCTCTCTATACAAGGAAATTAATGGCTAAGTGCCTTAATCTTCATCATAATGCTACTCTCAATTTAGAGCTTTAGACACCACTGGCTCTTCTATCTAACGTACGTGCCCTGTTATAATACATACAGATACCACCGGAATGTTAAACACTCTATCTGGGTTAAACTCGTCGAGTTCATATTTCAGTAATTCGTGCAACTCTGTTAGCAGCAATCTAGGACCCGCTTTGGTATCGACGTCTTTCTATGTTAATCCTCTTAGCTCCTCGGTCACTGTTATTGATGTCTCACATCCGGGCTTTTAAACAAACGTCAGCTAATAATCTTAATTTTCTTTCACTACGTGCAGCGCATATTAATGCTTTATAGCTATTTCCGAGTCATGGTTCCATAGAGAAATTCACAGTTCGGCGTTTGCGAGGCGTACTTATCTAATTTAGAGGAGACTTGCGGTTCGATTTGTTGGTCGATGATTCCTTGCCTCTCAGGTAGTACTTGACAAAGGATATCACTGTAGACATCTGCGCAATCATAGTACACGATCATAGACGACGATTTAGATGATGTACTGTTTCGTGTGAGTGGGTACTAATTCTTTCGCTCTTTTTCCCTGAATCAGATTATCGATTAACCTACGCGTACTACAGATAATTCCTCTTCAACCATTTATTTTATCTTGATAAGTGAAAATACAGTTGTCGGATTCTGGAGTATTTAAATTTTCGAAACAATCTGATCATTATTTGGTTTTCTGCGTATTAGATATGGCTATATTCCGGATATATTCCACTTTGGGAAGGATTTTAAGAGAGTAAATATAGGTATGCTCGATGGGGCAGCAGGAGCGGCGAATTGGGACAATGTTCAAATGGCTGAAACGGTGGGCGACACGGTAAAATGCTTTTCTCAAAATTCTCCTATCCCTGATAGACTCTATTTGTCCACTTCGTAAATTTAGAATTGCTATCTCCAACCCGCCGTGGTTCTCAGATGCAGTCAAAAAGATATCCCGAGCCAAGGTTAGCGCACAATCCAAATGACGATGGGATAGAGTAGACCCTAACCACGCTAAATACATTTACCTCCGTAACCTCACAACGGCTGTCATGCGTCGCGAAAAAGTGCAGTGTGTAGCCCTAAAACATGGGCTTCCTGTTTTGTAGAAATGAGGGAGTGGATGATCGTATCAAAGAGAGAGCGAAAAGGGCAAATGTGGTGATGAGGCAGGTGTGGGGGCTGGGAATGAGGTTGTTTTGACACTGTGATTAGAAAGGAATAGCGAGAATGAGATGCGAAGGCATGGAGGGTTATAATAGGTTTTGGCTCTCTGGAGAAAAGAGGATGTAAGGACCATTTCACCGCCCCACCGCTAAGGGAATTTAACTTTTTTTAGGTGAAATATTTAGTAAAAAACTTTTTCAAGTTTATTCATCCAAATTAGAATTTGTGCATCATCAGAAGAACTTTATTTGTCAAAAAAACATTGGCGGGGTCTGCGAAACGTTTCGCTGGCCCCCACATGATTCAAGATTTGCTTTATATGGGCGCATTATTTTCGTCTCAATTTATTAAAATTTGTGCAACCCACTTCAACCCTTAAAAACTACCCCCAGTTTAAAAAACAGCATAGCGGCATTATTCAAAATCAACGTTATACGGGGGCATTATTTTAGTCCTTAATTGTATAAATTTGTTCAACCAATTTCAACCCCTAAAAATAAAACTAAAAACAGGGGGTAGTTTTTAGCGGTAGAAGTTGGTTTCCAAAATTTGAAGAATTTAAGACAAAAATAATTGGCCCATATAAAATTGATTTTGGATAACTTGGCGCCAGCGATTCATTTTGCTATTCCCACCATGGTGTTTCGCACATAGGTGCTTAGTTTTTAGAGGTTGAAGCTGGTTGCAAAAATTTGAAAAAATTAGGACGAAAATAATGCGCCCATATAAAGTTTTTTTTAGATCATACCAGAGTTTTTTGGGAAATCACGTACTTCCGGCGATACACAAATTCTAATTTTGGTTGAACAAATGAATGTGTGAATTGTGCGGGAAGGAGGATGCGAATGTGGAGCACTCGATGGAGGAGTGTGAAGAGGTGGAAAGGAGTGGGTAAGCATGGTAATATTGTTCCATGGAAAGGTAGACAAAAGGGCAGTTCCATGGGTGAAGGGGTGTTGGGTAAGATGATGAAGAAGAGAAGGAGAAAGGAAGAGAAATGGAGAAGGAAATATTTTATATATACGAGAGAAAGTCGATGTAAGAAAATTTTTAATATTGTAAATAGTAGATAAGTATTAGGGATTAGCCGCGGAGGCAAAGGCTGGCAATGCAAGGCAAATCGAGAAAGTAGCGAAATGTGTGCGAGGTGAAGCGAAGCGAGGAATTTAAGGTCATAAAAGCGAGCGGCTGCAAAATAAACGTTTATCTATCTATGTGACATTTGAGGGTGGTCGTCCAAATTTTGATCTTTCGATTCTAATTAGAACAGCGGCATTTTTCCTATAATTATTCAGCTAGAGCCCTTGGAAGCACCTTCATATGTTTCCAAAGAAGGATATTATTTAAAACCTAACATATATTAAAGTCGCTTCAAAGGTTCAAAATATTCTAGAAAATTCGTAAACTGTAAAATTTAAGTAGTGTCTACCATTACGGAAAGCATTAGTGGGAAATGGTTATTAATTTATATTTTGGAAAAAACCGTGCTTCATTGAGAAGTGGTTCATTAACGATTTAATTTAAATGTATGGTTAAAGCGTAATGCAGTAGCCTTCGGCTGGGTGCCGCAACGCCAAAACCAGCTTCGATATCGAGCACAGAGCGAAGCAAAAGCTAAGGCTGCTAAGGCGACAGGTATCATGTGGTATCCTCAGATCAACCTAAGCCGAAAAATCCTTGGAATCTTTAAGGAAAATCTTAGGCCCTTGAAAGTCTTTGGAATTTCCTTGAAATTATTGACCTCTCTTTAAAATGAATGTGATTCTTTTAAATGCAATAAAATATGGCTAATCCTTCAAAATTACTTCAAATTATTAAAATAAACAAAAATTCCTTGGAAATTTCTAAAATTCTCTCAAATATTTGTCTAAAATCCATATTTAATTGATTTATTTGTGAATCACTTGATATTTATTAACTTCTTTAAAATCCAATTAAATTACTGAAATCAATTAAAATTTTCCTGGAATATATTAAAATACCCGAAATGATTTCAAATCCTTTGAAATATTTTGAAATTTATTGACATTATTTAAGTCGCTTGGAAATTCCTGACATTCTTTCAAAACACCCTATAACATATTCAAAACTTTGAATGTCCTTCAAATTATTGAAATAAATACAAAATTCCTTTGAAGTTGTAGAAATTGCTTAAAACCTTTCAAATTTGTTCAAATCTTGTAAAACACTTGAAGCTTTTTAAAGCTTTCGAAAATGACTGGGAATTTTTAAAAATCATCTAAAATCAGTTAAAATACTGAAATAAATTGCAATTTCCTTGAAATCTTAAAAGAAAACCGAAAAGATGTCTTTACCTTAAAAATTTTTTTTATTCCTTAGATTTTTCTCAGCTCCCGGAAATGCCTTAGAATCTTTTAATATAACCTAAAATATTTTAAATTCTTTAGAATCTATTAAATTACTAAAATCAGTTCAAAGTTCCTTGGAATCTGTTAGAATATCCTAAAATATTTCAAACCCTTTAAAACATTTTCACATTCATTGCAATTACTCACATCTTTTTAAAATGCCTTGGGTTCTTTTCAAATATGCTCAAATATGTCTAGTTCTTTACAATTCCTTAAAATTATTAAAATAAATAAGGAATTTTTTTGAGGATTTTGACATTCATTTAAATATTATCCTACAGTATATAAAATAATTGTTTTTGTTAAATTGTTTAAAATTCTTTAAAGTTCCTTGGATTAAAAAAATACCCTATAGTCTTTAAACTTCTTTGATTTTCTTTCAAATTATCAGAATTAATTTCATAAAGTATCTGCATTTGAACATATTTTTAATTATAACATTTTTAATCTGTTGACATCTACAGATCTCTGAGATACTTCTATTTTAAGTGAACAAAATAATTCTTCGAATATGTCACTATATGAAAACGGAGGTTTGAATGCCATAAGGAAAGTTAAACCAAAACGTAGACGAGTTTGACGAATGATATGTAATATTACAACTATACTTAAATTAAAACAGAAAACACAGTCACAAAGCATAATAGTATATGCCAGCACAAGTAGGGTTAAGCACGTCTTTACGGCAGTTTTGCTACTGCGAGAAAAGCAATGGCTGGAGGCCATAGTGTTCCTCGTCGTCTGTGAACATTAAATCTCCCGCGTCACGACGTGTGTAACCCTGCGAGTTATACAGAGTATTTGATTAAAAACCACTATGTTATGAGACTGTAGAGCCTACAGAAATGTGTGCATTTGATAGCCCTTTACCATGTGTAAACATTCTAGTGTTCTGTTTTCTTTTCTCTATTCAACGACATTTGCGAAGATCATTTTATACTTATCTTTTGATTTTGCGGGTAACAAGTCTTGTTTTGCCTCTTTCGGTACTTTGTTTATGGTCGTGATGGATATTTTGCTTTAGGTTTTTATTATTTTTAGCGTGCGGACATTTACAATTGTACATTTTGCAACGTAATTAAAAATTTGAAGGGATCCATATACCAACGACTCTGCTGAATATTATTACAATAATTATTAATCAGTCGCGGCGAATTGTCCAAGAATGGTCCCAAAGGAATAACTCCTAATCGGAGACGAAACAGCCATACCGAATGTTTAATGGAACCTCAGCGCGATGTCTTAAAGGGTGACTCTGGGATACTGCGCGACCTCTGAGTGTATGCAGCCATCTTCTTGCATGTGGAGCGCCACACGTAAGATCATGTTTATGCATAAGAGTCTGCATATGATTTCGCCTGTACGGAGATTGTACGTCTTACGCCATCAAGGCGGAAGCGGACTTCTGCATCTTCAATGTTTTTATAAACGAATTGTTCCAAGTACTGCTAACAACATTGAAAATAGCAGAGGTCCTCTTCTAAAAATTGTCAGGAACCACGAGATGATTGGAAAAAGAGCGGTACTTTACAAAGCAGCATTACTGCATTACTGCATCTAGATGCTTCACTTATAAAATCCGAATGAAAGAAAGCAGATGTTTCATGCACACGCTAAGCAGCTAGAACGCATACTATCTAGTTTTTCACAAACGCGGGAACGACGTAACTCTATAGGTATAAAGTGGCCCTAAAAGGGAGATAGGGTCTATTGTCCAAAATAAGAAGTGCCAAATTTTTTGGAACTTTAATTTTCGTACAGCAGTTTCTATTACACACTCAAAGCCTGACTACACTGGCGCGTAAGGGAACATCTTACACTACTTGCTGCCATATTCTCCTATAGGCTTGTTTTTTCTTGGCATCACTTTTCCAGTAAAAGTATAAGTACCCGGACCAGGTGCTATCGACAGGCAAGCCTTCCCCAAGCAAGCAATGTTCGGGCCTAACTTCTCCAGTAAAATAATAAGCAGTTGAAATAGGGGTCATCGGAAGGCAAGTCTTCTCCAGGCATAATTTCACTACTGATATATTAAGACCGAGAGACTATGAAATAAATGGGCATATGTTCACCGGGAATCACTTCCCCAGTGCAATATTAAGACCAAGGGACTATGTCCTAAATGGACATTGACTACCTGGGCAATGCTTCCCCAGGTAAATATAAACACCGAGAGACTATGGTATCCATGGGCAACTTTGTCTAGGGAATCACTTCCCCACCAAATATTAAGACTTAGAGATTATGGCAGAAATGGACAAGCCTTCCCAGGACATCACTTCCACAGTAAAATATTAAGACAAAAACACTAGGGCATAATTAGGCATATCTTCCCCGGGCATCACTCCCCATTTGAAATGTGAAAACCAAAATACTACGGCAGAAATGGGCAAATGGACCGAGATACTATGGCGGAAATGGGAAAGTCTTCCCTGGGCCTCACTTCCAAACTATAATATTATGACCAAAACACAATGGCATAAATGGTCATGTCTTTTCCGAGCACCACTTCCACAGTAAAATATAAAGAGCGAGAGACTATGACATGAATAAGCAACTCTTCCCCGGGCACTATTTTCCCAGTGAAATATTAGGACCGAGAGATTATGGAAAAGTAGGCATATCTTTCGGTGAAACATTAAGACAGACCAACTATGGCATACACGGCAAAAATCCGATTCATTCATAATTAATCCGAACTAGCTATTCAGTTATTTTTAATGTTGTCAGCTTCCGTTTATCTCTTGCCGTTTTTAAGATAACTCAAATTTTTCAATTTTTTTTTTAATTTCACCAAGTTTCTATTGAGCTAGTTCGAGTTGGTGGAAAAAAATCCCTCAGCAAAATCCACAGGATTTTATTAGTTTTTAGTTCTCTCAGACCTTTCTCGAAATAATTCAAAATGTAAGTTTTTTAAATTTAGCACGATAATTCTGACATCGTATCGTAGCAGTCTACCAAGTCATCATTGAGCTGGTATATAAATTTATAAATACTTTTTAGATAAACAATTGGGATCTTCAACATTTTTCCGCATATTGCATAGTTAGGCCAGAAAATATAATTTTATATTTTTATGAGCATTCAGATGCCTTTCATCGTTAAAATGTTTTTGAGGGTTCAGATATCTAAAAAAAGGACGAAATCGCTTATGATATGATTTGCATAATTCACGCGAAAAATTGTCACTATCCGCTAGATTATAGTGTTTAACAACTTTTCCAGGAAGTGATAAGAACGAGTTTTTATTTTTGTTTTCACTTTTTGATCCCATATTTTTCTAACAAATTTGACTTCGTGGATTATTTTCTTTCTAAGATTTTAAATCTACATAAAAAAGACGCTATAGAAATGACACCTATGGACTTTCCGTTCATCTCAAACCTAGTGTTTAACTGGGAGTCCCCAATCTGTAGTGTCAAGTCGAGCGCTTGAGCGAATGTAATCAAACCACTACAGTTCAAAAATTAAGACCCATTAGATCGAAAGAAAGAATAGACTCTTAATCAATATTGATATACTTTTATCCGGAAGATCACCATTCGAATCGAAGATGTACATATCGCATCTTCTTCTTGTTTGTATATTTCCTATTTTCTTTAAACGTGCAGGAGGCATAACCTCCGAGTGAAGTATATAATTGAGGAGGAGAATACGAGTAACTTTTTAAACATACGGAGCATTATTTATGAAGTGATACCACCTAAAATTCGAAAGTATTTGGATCATTTTCAAATTCACATGTACTATAATACTATTCGTCCTCAGATCATGGGGTAAATTTTAAGGTTTTTGGGCAACATGTTTCCCAATGGCAGGGGCCAAATTTTTCAGCTTTTAGCTAGATACGCCGAAGTTTAAGTCTAAAGAACTCAACTTGGACTTCTTTGATTTGAAAAGAAATGGGCGTGTTTAAAAGCTCTTTTCATGCAATTTAAGATAATTAAATTACCTTTTTAATAGGAATTTAGTCTCGAGTCATCGCAATGAAAGATTAAAAATGATTTTCGACTATTTCCGACATCAAATAATCTTTTTAATAGTCTTAAAAAGTAAAATTCTTTCCCTTTAAAACCCGGCTTTGACCATAATGGGGAAACGTTTTGTTCTCAAGAAATAGGCGTTTTCAAGAGCGGTCGCCTCCAGCGTACCACGCAGTGTTTCGCTGCAATCACGAATGTGAATGTACCTTGTATTATTTAAATAATCAAAATAGTTAAAAAAAAGAATAGCTTTTTATTTGATAAAAAGAAATACGTCCAAAGTTTAAATTCTTAAATCTGAAGCTTTTGCAAGAGTAAGCTTTTGAAACGGGTCATAGCATCGATCAAACCAGATACTGGATGGTGCCATGCTAAATATAATGTATATCATACAGGATCATATACTGGACGTGTGCGATCAATAAAAGAAGATCGGTACACTTCCATCCCTCTAAATACCACTAAATGCCACGAAATACCCTTCAGAGGAATTTCCTCTTCTCGCAAAAGGGTATTTCTCGACACAAATTCAATTTACCCTTAAATTTAAAGTTAGCAGTATGTTCGTTTATCTAAAAAGAATCTTTTTCAGCGAACAACATCCTTTACCGACAAATTTTACTTACGTTAAAGCCAAATAATTATTTTAGTGTCAGTGTTTGAAAGTAACGCGTTACCAAAAAGTGACTTTTTTAGTAACGGTAACGCGTTATTTTTAAAAACAAGTAACGGTAACGGTACGCGTTACAGTTTTTTTGCTAACTGTAATGCAAAGTAACGTACGTTATCGGTCGTTATTTCATAAAATATTTTAATACTTTAAGGATCACATTAAATGTTTCAATGTCAAGAAACCCAACTAGATGATGTATATTCTTACTTCCTTGTACACATTTCCTTATTTAAAGAAATTATTAATGTGGTAAGGTACGGGATTACCGAACAGTTCTTCTGTTTTGCGACTGTTCAGTAGGGTAATCAAAAAAATATATTTTTTCTTTTAATTCTTATAAATACCGGTCGAAGATTTGTTTGAATCAATACAAAAATAAATACATAAAAAAATGATATTTAGAGGTACCGCAAGCCCCATATGAAGTTTGAAACGTATTCCCTATAAGAAAAAAAAATGTTTTTGTAAATTTTATTCAGAACCTTTATTATTATCTGAATCGAGTTGAAACTTAACGTTTCTCTTCACAATTAGGAATTAGAAAAATGCTACCGTTCTGACACCTCACAGAAGTTTTTCAATAACATATTCAAAAGAAACTCAGCAAAAAATGTTTGCAAAAAAAGAGATGATTTAAAATATAGTTTCCCCTAATGTTTATTTATGAAAAGATGTTTAAAAAACCAGAAATTTCTAGATCTTATCTGAGAGAATGTTTTTATAAACAATATTAAATTGTTTGAACAATTTTTTTGTTAACTTTCATTAATTATTACCTCACTAAGTATAACAAAGGAGAGACAGTTAAAAATTATCGAAAAAACAAAACTATCTGCATTAATATAGATGAAGACAGCCATACACAACAATAATTTGTTTAAACAATTATTTATGCCAAATATCATTAATTATTAAGCCACTTTTAATGAAAAATAGGTAAATAGTTGAAAAACTCAGGAAAAACCGCAACATTCTACCATGAAGCAAAGAGAGTATTATTAATAATGAAAACAAATTTTTTAAACGATAACCCTTGTTAAAATTGATGAACTATCACCTCCCTATAATTGATAATTGCACAGCAAATGGAAAATTTGTGAGAAAATGGGACTTTCTAACTATATTCTATCATAAAATTGCTAAAGACAATAATAAATCGTTTAAGCAATTTACATAAACATCTAATTTACTGTTCTACACAGCCGCGTTGATACTTTTAGACATCAGACATCGCATGCGCAATGAAATTTTCGAAAAATTTTTTAAATTACTTTACCCAACCGTAAATATAATATCCAGTTATATGAAAATTTTCAATGCAATATACCAAATTCTTAAGAATCTTTTGGACATTCAAATAATGTATTAAATATTTAATAAAAAAAAGTAAGGGCAAGTTAACGTGTTGCTTTTTTCAGTAACGGTAACACTACCGCGTTACTTTAAAGATAATGGTAACGGTAACGCGTTATGTATTTTTAGACAGTAACGGTATCATTAACGCGTCACTTTTAGACAGTAACGTGTCAAATACTGGTTAGTGTACAAAATATTATCAGGTGGTTTAAAACAAAAGAAGCGAGAGTACGAAGCCTTTGCTTCAGGGCCCGGCACCGAACATCTATACACAGCCAACAAGTAATGTCGCTTTTTTTCAAATTACGAAAAATGGATTTTAACCCCCTTAAAAATTAAACTGGACTATAATCTTGTACAGGGACATTAGTGAGGGCAAACAATTTTTATAATTTACATGAGATAATAAAATGTACATCTGAACGCAATTTTCTCGCCGGGACCTCGATAGCGTACACAGAGAGAAAACCGAACGACAGAAAACTCTTGCTTTCTCTGTATTTTTTCTATGAACTACTTTTATACCTGTCCATTGTTTTAATGTATCTTTAATTCTTTACTATCCTTTATTTCTTGGCACATGCAGAAATTGCAACTTGCACTTACCATGAGGAATAATCAAGTTTCACAATATTTTAAAAAAGGTTTTTAATTTTAAGAATCGGATATTTTATGTATGTATGCTCCAGCAAAAATGTATGTGCGCGATAATGTGTCTTAATATACGAAAATATTATGATATACGCAAAATCCATTGACTCAGCACCCTGTCAGGATTTTCCGAAGCTTACTTCTATTCGCACATAATCTTTCTGCCATAAATTCTCATTCAACTTTCCAGATCTTTTCTTCTGTTACTTTCATTATCCCGAGTATAAATATTTTTGAACATATTTTGCTTGCCGTACTTAGAAAGCAGATACCTCTGTGATTATTTCAATTTCCATTATTTCCCTTTACTTTGTAACGTTAGGATGATAATTGCCATTTTCCACTCACCTAGAAATCCTTCCTGTTTCGATACATGCATTTATCAACTCGCACAATCTGTGAGGTATGTAGTCTTCATCGTATCTAGGCATTTCAGCGTTGAAACTATCTACACCAGCAGCCTTGCCATTCTTCGAGTTGTTGATTATATCCCTAACCTGAGAGGAACATACTCTTTCAACCGTCTTTTCCAACATATCATCTTATATGTCGCAGTTGTGTTGCTCAATAGCTTTAACTTCTAATAATTGCTTGAAAAAGTCTCTTTAAAAATGCTTTTCATTCCGTCCACACCAAATACGATTTTACCCTTCCCATATTATTGTAAGCCAGATTAAAAAATTATCAGGCAGCCAAAAAATCGCATTAACAGATTTCCACATATGCTAGAGGTAAATTTTCGAGTCACGTAGGTAACAAATAATTAACTACTTTAAAATTTATGTTTAAGAATCGCAAAGTTAGACTCAAGAAGTATCATCTTTATCATTAATATTTTAACAAAGTGGGACGATGGTCATAGGGGCTAAAGCGGAGGCTTTGAACCCACTCTGTCGGCTTGCGGGTTTGATTCCCGCCTCGCACTCTGGATGAGTCTCGGTTGCCCATGTGGTGAACACTAGCCTAGCAAGGGAGTTGTTCATCTCCGGAGAGTCGCGGGACCGGTACCTCTAAATAAAAAGGTTCTCTAAGTACTTAAGGCTGTTGGTTTTGGTGGTTCGGAACCCACCTTAAACTGTATTTTCCCCTCCCACCACCAATTAAGTGTGTGGGAGGTGTGTCAAGGAATAGGGAAGAAGGTACAAGAAGAATGTTAACCCTTAGGGGATACATTAGAAGCTTCCATTATTATTTTAACTTTAATGCAATATAAACTACATATGCATACAAATTTGAGTTTTTCATCCTGTAATTTTTGATTGTAAGCTTTAGAAACTTTCTTTGTGGATAAAATAACGGCCATCAAAACTTTGTGTATTTTTTTTAGTTTTCCATCGACGTAAAGATCCTGAGTTTCATTTGACACATTTAGGTTTTTACCGGTGTGTTTACACAAAAAAATATTTTTTCAGGCCTGGAGGTCAGACCATGTTAACTATTTGTTTTTGGGGTCCCAGAATTCGAATCCGAGGTGTGAAAGCGCAGCACGGCAGGGTTCTGATATAACCCCAAAAAACCTTATAATTTTTTTTATTCCAGGGGTTTCGACATAACCTTAAAAATACCTTTTAATATAAACTATTTAACGCTTCAAGTCGTTCAAAACAAAACAGGCAAGAGGCCGATGCCTTTGCTTCAATACAACTTTTTCTCTGAGTGAAGTCGGATGAATTAATTTCACAAGTTTCTTTGAAAATCCAAACTCTGAAGAGCTGGAGTTTTTAGACTAGGGATTCCGAATCAGCGACTTCAAAAACTTATAATAAATATGGTCTAAACCCCGGACTCGGAAAAAGAAATTTTATGACTTTTGATCCTCCGACTAAAAAAATATAAAAAAATTATGAGGTTTTTTGGGTTTATGTCAGAACTTTGACGTGCTGGGGGTTTTTAGACCTCAGGTTCAGATTCCGGGATCCCAAAAACATATAGTAAGCATGTTCTTACCCCCGGAGAAAAAATTTATGAGGTTTCTTGGAGTTACGTCAGAACCCTGGCGTGATGGGGTTTTTAGACTTCGGATTCAGATTCAGGGACCCCAAAATCGCAGAAGGCGATCTTTGCCGCTGTCATTTTTCACGCCCAGAAAACTCCGGACGATGCGGCACGTATTTAACAAAATCGCCTGCTGCATTAAGTGCAGCAAATTTCGGGCTCCCAGCTCTTCCAAGATTTTTACGCACCTCGCATGGACATTCCCAGTGG